>QYTT01088227.1:0-14365 GCA_006980735.1 Dasypogon diadema | reverse complement strand
TGGTCCACCTACCTGGACCTGGATCATATAAACTATCAGGATGGGTATCCTAGTAGCCAGTTTCCCGAAGGAGTTGTAAACTTCCAAACATCTAGAAGCTGGAAAAGAAGTAAGAGCCAAGAACATACTGCGAAAAAACTAGAGATGACCATATACCTTCGAACCGGTTCAAAATCCCCTCCGCGCGTATTTTAATAAGAACAAAAACAAAATGAACTGTTGGCTCCTTTAAAACCTACAAACCCCCTTGAATATTCCCAGCTTTTTATGGCAAGAGAAGAGATAGACATAACTTTTTAGAGCTACCCAATAGGAAATCGAGCCATTGATGAACACGGTAATAAATAGTTTCATCGAAGAATAACAGAAGTCGATATCATCAATGACATAGTAATGTAAAGGGTAAGGTAGCAGAGATTATTGATGTAAAAGGTATGGTACTAGAGAAATTTACGTTTTCTAGTGAATCATGTTTGTCTTTTAATTTTGTGCGAAAGTTCGCTTTCGAAAGCAATATAATACCAACTGCAAAGAAATAGTTTATAGATTTTGTTTATAGAACTAAACCAGCTCTTTATTAAATAGCTACTACCAAATTATAAAATTCAACAGTTGGACTCATTTCATAGTGGCATTCAGTACAAAATATCACATAATAATACACTTCTGGTATATATGAAGTGAAAACTAATAACTAAAATTTTCCATATTTTAACTGCTTTCTAGCCATAAGCAAATGCAACTACAACAACCAACTTGATGCCCTACAAACCTGACAAGTTGCTTCACATAAGTAAGCCACTTTAATACCCCTGGCATTAATAAAAATTACTTCAAAATATCGCATGTACCTTTACTTTTACGATAGTTGGACTGATTTAGAGAATTGTTGTCCCATTGTCTCAATTCAGGCAATTCTTTTGGTATGTTCCAAATATCATAATTCTTCATTGGTGGCCATGACTTTGATCCCAATCTAGGAGCAGCACAGCTCATTAACCACAAAGTACTTTGCATAAGAACAACACTACACGCGGACGCAACTAGCATGATTCGTACATAATAAAATAAATTCACGATCACTTTATAACTCTCACTAACCGGCGCGCACTACACTTCCTCAAGCATCCAATCTATAGTCGCGGCCTTGAATACCATAACTTAACAGCACTCCACCTTCCAAGTAACTAACAGGTGCGGGCATGAAACTTCTTTAAATTGAAGAGAAATTTTCCAGTAAGAAACTGGTAAAGATCAATGCTGACCCTCAAAGGTCTTAACGAGCACCAGATGTATAACTGCTCAAAGATATTCAATTCTTACTACCTTTCGGAAATTCCTTACAGAAAAACAAAATCAGTTATTGGTTACTGGTTCCACTCCACTCCTTAACCTACACCTAAGCTTCACTTTCGGTGTCTTTTTTTTTACTGGGAAAATCACTATTTAATCTACTCGGTGCGCGACACAAAAAACAAACACCGTCCTCACTTCCGCCAACAAACTGCAGTGAAAGAAGTGCTTGATCAGTGCTGAACAATTTTTAGTAGGTCAATTATCTGCTCGGGGCTGGCAAGTCTTCTTAAGAAAGTTACGGGTGGAATGCACCAGACGAGAATAATATTAATGAAGAGTGTAAACAAAGTTATCGTGTAGAAAACTTACCTGAGGAGACATACTTAGACCAATTGCGAGATAAACTGGATGGTACTCAGAGATTGTAGTGGACAAAGCGGTTAGTCATTCAAAAATGTAGAATCGAACTCTGGCTAAGTGAAGATCATTCATTGGATTAGGAATGCTGTTAGGTTACGTAGTTTTTGCACCTTTCGTTGCGGTAATGCAAGAGATACGAACAATGTACTATTGTTCTGCAACGCGCACAAATGATTGGGAAATGTTTCTCTTTCAAAGATACTTGGTAAGATTTTACCAGTTTTATTTATTACTTGTAGACTGAAAAAAACGAGGTTGTTTCCATTCTCTTCAGTGTCTTCATTTAGAATTATTTAAAAAATATTATGTTTAGTTTAAAGAAGTTTTCTGTCAAATATATGGCTTGTATTGCTCCGAAAATTTTTAGATTTAACATGCCACATGTCCATATGTCTTGAACTATTAATGCTATTGTATAATGCTGCGAGTTTTAGGATACTTAATTCTTAGTCTACCATTTCTGAAATCGACTCTGTTTTTTATATGTGAGGTTTCCCAGTCTGCCCAAATTATTCAACGTCCTACAGCTGTGCTGCTACAAATAAGGTATAAATGTCTTCCTCTTCTCTTCTTCTTACCAAGCTTATTAACTTATCTTTTCGAGAATTGATAGCCTTTACAGCTGGTTGTATAGGCTATTCAATATCTATCGTACTCGCCACAAAAAAAGTCTGTTGCGGTGAATCCCCGTCTATTGAGTTATTCCAGATTTAAGTCGTTGAAGAAATTAAGAATTTTCCTGGAATTGGAGTTTCATAGTTGGACAGGGTATGTTTTCACTGCTTCTGAGCAGACACAACACATTTTCCCTTTGGGTCTTGCCGACTTTCTTAAGATTGTGCCTCAAAGGGTAAAAACCAGAGAAGAGTCCTCCGATAATACGAAGGGAGTTCTTACTCAAAATGTCAAAAAACCCTTCCACTCGACACAGTCTTTGCGCTCTGTTCTAGTGGAGAGAGTGCTGCGATTTCTTTCAATCCTTAAGAGTCTGTTTGAGATGACATTTTGAGAGACTGCAAAGATGCTCTTCTCCAATAAGGCAGATTTCTATTCCTCCTTTACTCAGATGATCTGCAATTTACTTTTATGGCTCTCATGCCCTGACACCCGCATAACATTATTAACTCTATTCTTCTTGGATAGGTTTTTAGGGGATGGAAGGCAGTTCCAGCCAAGCTTGGATTCTACGTTATATGGTTTAAGTGTCTTGAGCACAGCCTGGACTTCTGAGAGTATTTAGTTATTGCAAACACAGATGTGGCACTGCTGTTGCAGATTTTGTCGAATTTCTCAGTGGTCATCACTTCAACCTCGACCCATGGCTTTTGAAGTACGATATCTGCGACCCTATTATCGAATATTGTGAGAAGAATGGATCTCAGAAAAGGCATTGTTGACGTATATTCTCACCTTTTTAACCGACCTTAACAGCCCATCCGCATATAGTACAATATAATGGACCCAAATACCGTCCTGTGGCACCCCATAATCTATTTCCATCGACTCACTGAAACTCTCTCCTATTCTCAGTACTGTCCTCCTATAGCCATACAACCAATAGCATGGTTTTTCTCTGACCTCCATGTTACTTAACACCTGTAATATTGTGCCACCACCACTTCACACTGGGCTTACTCGTTTTCCCAGAATTCGACTTTTTTCTTATATAACCTCTTTGCTAACTCTCAGCCCCATTACCTGAGTAGCATATTCTGCTCTTCTCGTTCAGCTAGACAACTAGACACTTCTCGAACGTTCTGTCATGATTCAAGTGACGCGTCTACATGGATTTTATTTTATTAAAGGGCTAACACTTTGGGCCCATTCAAGAGACTTTTAATGGATGTTATTATATAAATTGTCACCGCAGATGATAGTTTTTTTTTCTGCAACAATGGGACTAAATTGATGATCTCTTCCAGTATATATCTATCTGCCAGAACCTGGTAAGGTGTCGTATGCTTTACCCCTTTGTAGGGGTTCCAAATAATTATGGCGTACCTTTAGGCTCGCTCTTGGAACCTGTACTCTTTTAAGAAATAAAAATGTTCTCTTTAATATTAGAAAGCAAGTAAAATGTAGTAAATTTAAGTGAAATTGAAAACATGCTGAAAGGCACAATTCAAGCACTTTCAACTATCTTCGCCCAATTAACAGCAGCCTTTGTGAAAATTATTCCAATATTTTTCGGGCATTTCTAGTCATCTTATTTTTTCAATCTACTATCAGAACTAATAGTGAAATCGTGACCGACTTTGCATTAAAAGATTTCCAGTTAACATTTCAAAAGTTTCCCAACTAATAAAGCTTTTAAAAAGTGCTTAAGGCATCCATTGCAATCCCAGACCTGGTCCTTCCCTGTAATAAATTCATTCATCATAACTTTCAACTTAGTGAAAATTTAGTGGATTACTCGAAAGTCGTAGATGATATCGGTATGGCCAAGCAACGAAGTTTATCTGGTACTCTGCACAAGATAATGAAAGCGTCCGTAGAGAATCTGCTAAAAGTTTAATATAAATGCAATTAGTAGCCATATTAAAAATGAAATTGAAGCCATTAGGAAAATGAGTTGGAAATGGTGTCGGCCGTCTTCTCCTGGTATATGACATTTCACTTCCTTTTTCTGAATGTCCAGTCTCTCGACTCCCAACGGACTGTATTTATACGTATATTCAGACCAGAAAAAAGTTATTCAGCACACTGCTGGCACTTAAAAAAAAAAGTATTTTTTGGAGCGAAAATTAAATTTTCCGCAACGTCAGCCAGTCAAAATGTCGTTATCGGACTGCTGGGGAGTCCTCTTATTTGCACAACGTAACCACTGTGATACCATAAAATAATTCACAATCTACAATGTCTGCTCTGTTTGTTGAACTGAGGAAAATTTCAATTAATAAAAATTTTTAATGTAGATGAATAACGTTTGTGTATACCGACTGCTTAACAGCAGAGCTTTTGTTATTTTAGCCACACTTTAAAGGGCGAAATGAGATATGAAATTATCTGCAGAATTTGAGGATGGTAAAACTTTTGAGATAAAAGGATTTTCCCTGCGCCATCCTGTGGAGTTGTTTAAAAAGAATAGCTAAAAATCTATTTCGTTTAGTTATTTTCCCAAAGATTTGCACTTTATACAATTTTTAGACCAATTTGTTTGGCATTTGGTATAGAAATTGCTGAAAGTGCAGATAGTAGAGGCGTCCAAAATAGGCTTCTTCCCGCTATTAGACTTCTTGCAGGGAATAAGACGACAAATTCTTCTGTCCTAACCAATTCTTTATTGCCATAAAAGCATGTTTCTTTCAATATATATAAAAAGTGTGTAGTAATTTTAAAAATATGCCTCTATTCGCTAACTTAAACATTCTCATAAATTACTTAAAATCCTAAAATCTATTCAACATTGTTAAAATCAAAATTTGTACATTTGAAAACAACAACAAGACAATTTGGCAAGCTTAAGTCACTTAGGCAAGCACTAAAATTAGCCATAAAAAATGAGTATAAAGCATCGATAAGACTTAAACATTAACAACTATAAAAGTTTCTAATCTAAAAACGTGCTTAGAGGCAGGCTAAAGTGGATCTATATTTGGACCGTTCGGACTCTCTTCCAATTTCCTCCAAACAACATTACACATCTCTCGCACTAAAGCCTTTTCACCATCATCCATTTGTTCTTGTGATCCTGGCAGATTACTAACCCTGTCTCTTTCCAATTGCTCCCTAACCTCCAAAACCTGCAGAGCACGAACAACAGCCTCTGGACGACCAGAAATAGGATCAGGCATCTGTTGAACATTATTTGTGCCAGCCATACGCTCTTCTTCCAATTGTCGAATTCGTCTTTCCAGAGATCTTACATATTGCAGGGTCTGGTCACTTAGTGTTGATCGTAGATTCATCTCCTACAGTAAACCATAAAACAATTTTTAGTTCGAACTTAGATCAGAAGAGAGATATTTAAAAAAAAATCATGCATCATCAACTAACAGGCACTTGCCGCTCATATTGTCGTATCGCTGAAATTGTTTCATCTGCATTTGTACTGGAACTGCTACCATCGCCATCATCTCGCAGGGCAGGTCGTGTTGCACCACCACAATTAGCGCATAAAGTATTTGCAGCTACATGAGCCCGTTCCTCGTCCAAATAGAGACAGAGCTCTTTCAATTCGAGATTATCTCGGATCAGTTCTTGCTGTTTGTCATCCAACTGTCGAAGTTTGTTCTGAAAGACAACGTTTTTGATAGGCATTCTTGGATTAGTGCAATACCAGCTCCTTACCTGGTAGGCAGATACTTCTTGCCTCATAACACTTGCTGTATAACGTCCAAATCTCTGCCATTCTCTAGCCAGTTTTCGTCCTTTTTGACGGTCATCATCCAGGAAACAACATAAATCTCGAAGTTCTTGATTGTCATCGCTTAATCGTTGGTTAGCCTCTTTCAGTGCACGCAGTTCTGCTAATAATGACTAAAAGAATTTGATTAGATGAAAAGTTCAGAAATTTTGTCAAAAATGCTTTTATCTGGAAAATTATGAATCGAATTGGAGATGAACGACAGAAGGCCTTCAGCAAAAGTGAAAAAGAAAGTCGGGGATAGTACACAACCTTGTGGAACATCATATCATGATGGCTACAGATGAGAGCTTTCAATGGAATACAAATTCAAATTGGATAGGAAATTTTAAAACGATTTAAAAAACAACAGTCCTGGCCCATTATATTGAGTAAAGATAAGACGTATTTAGTACACTGATCTCAAAATTACCAAAATCCTGGGAATATAGCCGATTAGGAGTGAAAGATTGTCTATACTCTGAGAACACTTGCATGCAAAATTATTTGATTTTTTATCTTTCCAGTGGTCGCAGGTCGTGGAGAAGAGATTCTGGAGACCACTACCATGTCTACAGTAATTTTAACCTCCGCAGCTAAACAAACACGATGCCTTCCCACCTCAAGGCTTTGTGGTCTTTCATCAACTCCTGGTTGAACCTCTTGTTCAAGAAAACTCTGAATTTGAGGCTATAGATTAGAAAATTATTTAAATTTTACAGGTGCAGATTTTCTCCCTAGTTATCACACCTCCAGCAAAACTACCCAATTCCAATTGGATTCCTTCTAATGTAAAGAAAGCCCTACTACTGCTCGCTGAAGAGCGAGACCGAAAGGCCTATGGAGATAGTGGCTAGATTCTTGGAGGATATTCTCCGTGCAAAGATCTGAGAGGCCACAAAAAGTGCTATAGTTAGCTGCCCACCTGTCTTGCTCAAAGTAAAGTGGAAAATATTCCCGGGATGATGTCCTTGGTGTCCGGATTACAATAGCCCTGATATATCTTCTTTACACTGGGCTATACAACCTTCCACAAAATTCTAAAACTCAACCATTAAGACATCATAATATCACTGGATCAGAGGTTAAATTAATTACCTCCAAAAATCTCAGAACATAGCACCATAAAATTGCTCAATAATTCTCTGAAAATTCTGTATAAATTCACGAATAAGTCAAGCAAATCGGATCCGATACATATTTTCTCCACACAGCTCTTTTAGAAGGTCTAATAAGTATTAAATAACTACAAGAGTTGCGAAATAATTTGAATATCAAATTGCCTCTGAATAGCTCAATAAAAAAAAGTAAAAGTACAAAATTTCCATATCCATCAAATTTCTATCCATTATAGGGCCATTTCTCTTCACATCACAGCCTATTTACCGGCACAAATCAGTTGCAACACGATAAACCTGTACCACACACCTGAAAATTTATTCCAGAAAAATTTTCACTCATTCGAATGCATCCGTTCATAAAAACACTCACTGAATGACGTAACTAAACACATCAACCGGTAAAGTTCACTCACCTGCAAATGACGATTTTGTTCAGCTGTTAATCTCCCAGCTCCCGGTACTGTTGTGGATCCTTGAGTTGTACCCGTAGGATCAGCATCAGTTTTCCGGACAAATTTCAACATCTCCTGCTGTTGGTGTTGTTGCTGTTGTTGTTGTTGTTGACGCAACAGATGCTCCTCGTGGTGGATCGATTGATTCTGTGTCAAAATGGGAATGTGTCCAGATGACAACCGATGAGGAGGAGGTCTCTGACTAAATCGGGAAGGATTCCCGGAAGTCTTAACTGAATCGGGAATATATACGGATGCAAGTTTTGGAATCTCCGGTGGATACTTAATGTTGAGATGTGGAGCAGATAATTCTGAAGGATAATATCCCGACTTCGGTGTTGGAATATGCTTCAGAATACCACCAGGTGGTTGGGGTGGAGGTTGATAACGCGGAGGTATCGTGTGCTGACCAGTTGCAGCCGTGCTCGATTGATTATTCGCCGTTTGATGATGACTGGATGGAATCTGCTGATGGACTGTTGCCACAGTCGTGGAATGGGTTTGTGCCTGATGCTGCGAAGATGAAGAGCTAGTGGTTTGTTGCTGTGCCTGCTGTTGTTGAGTTTGTTGCTGGTGCTGCTGTACCTGACTCTTACCTGGCAAACCTATCAAATTTCCATTCAGCTTGTGATTGCCACCGGCACCAGACATCTTTTCTACCATTTGTGATCGTGGCTATCTCAGTAAACGTAAAGCGGGGATGGTCTAGCAAATTTTACTGCACGCGACACAGTTCTGGAACAAGTAATCACAGACCAATTATTGCTGCAATTAAACGCGGATCACCGTCATGGATTTATGCGCCGCCGTGCCATATGCGTAGAAGTTTCTATTTTTAGTTGACGAATTTACTACACCTGTGACCTGTTAAACTACTTTTCATTGATTTTGCACACCTCCGTTTAAATCTCGTCCTATAAAAACGTGTTTTTGTCACTTTTTACCTGGTCACTGCTAGACTGAAGAGAACGTTTTCTCTTTTGGTTGAGGCTGTTCGAAAAGAATGAAACCAGTTCCCGCTGTAGCATCTCTTTTCAGTCCTCCACGCAGGTGTGCTGCTTTAAGCGAGAGTTCTAGATTAGCGTGGCGGTCTTGAGCTTGTTTGTTTTCTTTCTGCTTTCTGTCCCCGCACCTGGAATGATGTTGAAACGTTATTCTATATGAATATCGAGGTAACCACAAAAGTTTTAAAGATGACAAACGATTATACGTGGCTAATCCCAGTCCCAGTCTTCGAGACTAAAGCAGTAAACAGCAAAAATCACGCAAATCTTGTGGTAATACTATGGGGATTGAGGTCGCCAGCTCTAAGCCCCCTTCCTCTTAATTCATTCATCATTTGTCCCAGATAACTTTACTATGGCATCACATATGAATCTTCCCAAATAACTCAAGAATTTCACTGCATGGACAAAATGATTTTCATTTTGGCATCTCTGTCGCAGGTCCCATCCAGTTAAACAAATTGATAGCCTTAGAGCTCTTTGAAGCCACCTTTAACCACTGCCTGATTAATGACTGACAACTACCCGATGAACTCTACAACAAGAGCGATAACAGCCGAAGAAAGCAGGAGAAAGGGGACAGATTCAATCAGCAATCGCTGATGGGACTATCTACGTCTTGTGTGATGACTTGATTTCCTCATTACTCATAGTTGGCTAATGCGGTAATTGAAGATGGATGCGTTCGACATTTAATCAATCATGGCATTTTCCACTACCAGCAATTCCAGGCTGGCTGTGCGCTCATCTGTTGTAATTAGTGATCGAAAGTGTGGTGGTTTGCCGTCTCATCTGGAATGATAGGAGTGGTTCACATGGCAGATATGAAGACCACCCATGAGAATAAACCGATATACAGATGGGTATAGTCATGAAAATTACTTTTTGGAAGGGATTTGACAACAACTCTTATGGAAATTAACACTAGGAACAGGTGTAAGCTCCATACCTATGTTTGAAAGATAAAAATTAGACTTAACTGAAAGTAGGAGACGAATACGATTTTCATACTCAAGCGCTAATAACAACTCCTTGAAAAATAGGTAACTGGTCCATGATGAGTATGTCGTGAGTATGGGAGAAACAAATTTAACGTGACGAGGTCTGCATTATTGTGGCACATGTCACCAAAAACTCAAGTCAATATTACGTAGCAACGGTACACGGTTTCACCTGAATACCGTCGACCTCAGGTTTAGGACTAGTGCTCTAATTATGAATTTTCTTTCAAGTTTTTATAAACCTGCTCAAAAACATCAGGCTTAGAGGTACCATCTTAGTGATCTGATGAGAATGTGGTCGATATTACAACAAAATTGCCTTGAATATGTAATTCATAAAAAATGAAACTAGGAAAGATTTTACGCTTCTTTTAAAGCAAAGACACATTCTAGAGAAAGTCAGTCCAGTCCGTCCACTCTGGAATTTCTCCCTAAAACGTAATTAATCTCAAAGGACCACAACCCAAAGTCGAGCACTAAACGAACAAAAATGGTTATGGTAATAAAAATAGGGAGTAAGAATGGAGTTTCTAGAGCCCTACTTCCTATTAGTAAGTAGTATAGTTTTAGAATGAGAAACCTACCCGAGAAACTCTCGCATGACACCCTATATATACCCGCGGTTAACGCTATTTTAGTCATTATTTGATTTTCTAGCTCTAATCTAAGGCTCAGCAGGCTAAGCTAATAATGGCTTTAACTAACATCACCTCGCAGTAGTTAGTGTAAATTACGTGCCGCATAAAACATGGAGGAGAGTCCACGGTTGGAGTTATTTTTTCAGACCTAATCCTACCCTCCCTAAGGTGATCATGTAAACGACCAACAGAGAAATCGCTGGTGTTAGGAGATCTCCCAAGTCAAAGACCATAATTGTTGCGCCATGTCCACCCTCTTGCGCTAATAAAAAAAAATATTTCGAAAGTTATAAAAAGGGCAGCATTAGAAGAATCAAAGAATCATAAATGAGCTTGGAAAAGAGATGGCCATAATTGAATGTAGATATCAACAGGGAGCACCTGAAAAGTGGAGACAGAGAATGGAGATATGCTTTGCATGAGGCTGTTCTGTAAGATCATATAATATGAAATGTCAGATTTGCAGATGCGCAAATTGATGCCTGAAATCACGACGTCACAGGGATGTTGCACAGTAATAATTTCACGAAAAAAACAAATAGAGTTCAGTACTCAACTCTAAATTCTGTTTTCTCAATAAAACACTGAACAACTAAAAGCGATGGAGCCCTATTATCTCTACTTCTGGTTAGGCAATCTCAGTCTTAAAAAGATTCTGTAATTAACAAAACTAAGGAAAAAGCAGAAATCAAACCTATATACCCACACGAATATATACTGTTCCAACCCTTCAACTCAAAAGCATCCCCCACACACATCACACACACATTCTCGACCTAACAATTAATCAAAATAATCACAGTAATCTTTATTATTCCCAGCGAGCGAATGTAATAATTGACATGATTGTAATTCTCCCGATACTAATTGGAGCCTCCAGATTACTCGATGTTATCTTCATTAATTTAATCAACAAGATGCTCTTGGCTGATTTATGATTAAAAGGGTGTAGATGCGGAATTAATCACTTAAAACATATGGGGTTTCCTCGTGGGGAATAATCAGTAACATCATTAAAAAGAACACATACGCCAAGTATACCCTGGCAAACCAGGACAAATAAAAAAATAAAAAAGAGCAAATCCCCGTAAACTGTACAAGTTTAAAAATTTTGCTTGAATATCTGCTCGCTAAGGAGTTTACGATTATGAGTTGCTGCTGTGCAGTACTCATGTACCACAAAAGTTCAGATATTAAGATATAAAAAAGTTTTTATATCTCAAAAGTGGTAAATGCATATTGCTCCAGTCATAAAGATAGTTTCACTGAAAAGTAGTAGATATGATTTTTATGCTGCTGAGCACACATCGTCAAATACATAGTCTACCTTAATCACCGAAAATGTTGAAGTAATGGCGGAATCTTTTCGAGCTGGGTATGGGGCATACCAATAAAAAGACGCATTCCTTCGGTTTCGTAAAATATTTGTAGCTTTTTAGAGCTTTCCACTTAACCGTTTAACTGCTGCAGAATCGAGAATATTCTGTAAAAAAGGTGAAAAAAAGAAATGCTATCAACTTCTGGAAATTTAATTTAAGTACATTCAAGCCAACAACGAAACAAATTTCGATTACTTCAAGTGATTCAGCAGAAATTAAATGAGAATTTTGTTTAGAAAAAATTGGTATGCTTATGGAGCTGAATGTACAGCCTTAACTGACTCAGAAAAATACCTGTAGTCAACAGAAGAAGTTATCAAATTTGTTACACTCTCTAAAAGAAGCAATCATGCATAATCCTGTGTTGATTGGCCTGATCTGAATTAAGAGAATACTTCCCAAAAACCAACAGTCCTACATTTGCCCACATTTCGCGAAAAACAGTAGTATTAGTTTTGTTGGCATCGTGTAGTAATTAACCCCCTCCCCAAACATACCTGATGGTAAAGCAAAAATTCCAAAATGGTGAATTTTAAATTTAAGCACACTCGTGACTTTTTCATACCTTTTTGACTTACACTTCGGTGTAGAAACTTTACTACGATAGCATTCCGATTTCTGTTTTTATTTTCTTTTGGTATCTGCGAAACATATAGCGTACACCATTGCAACTTTTCATATAACCTGCTATCTAATTTGCATTTCATCTTGTGAATGAATATAAATTCTGTTTTTTGCATGGTAGATCACCCAGGTCAGTGGCCAAACTGTTAGATATGAAAATCCGTAGCTATACAGATGGCAACTTCGAATCCATCAAGCAGCACCGGTGATTATTCTTTACTTACAACCAGGATTGCTCGTAATGTGAGACCGGCAGCACAAAAGTACAAGGACAGCTTGAACTTTGAGCTCTGGAACCAGTCGCGCTGACTGCGGTAAGATGAAACCACAACCGGATACTTCTTCCAAACGACAGGAAAGCGTACTGCCTCCGTGAAAATCGACTCAATAATTGACGGGTCTGTGAAACTTTTTGGCAGAGACCAACTGATTTATATACACCTGGCTATACTCCACACCGACATTGTCAATGTCCTCATCCATGAATGAGTGTCTTCAGTGTGTTCCCTCCTTTTTGAAGGAAGATAAGGGCACCTTGGACCGAGTTTTGACACTCGAGGAAGTGATCACTTCCACAAAGTGTTCAGACGTCATACTTCCCCTGATTATGATAGTCTCACTGCAGAATTCTTGATACTTTTGAGAAATCTGTTGATTCCTGACCTCCTGGAGGCTTTTGCTTCGACGGTTGAAAGGCCTAATTTCAAAGAACGGAGACTTGGAGAGGACGAGGAAATAGTGATTGCTTCGGTTATACACCCGGACGGGTGACAGTATTATTTTTGATAATAATCCGATAGCTACCCGCTTGGTTGTTTACCATGGGCACACGAGGATGCAAATGACTATAATCTCAACGGGATCAAAAGAAAGCTTTTGATAGCGTCTTTAAATATCTTCTGGCTACTCTCGAGTCATTAGGGCTCGCGCCCAAGTGGCTCCTGATCTAACGGAAACACTACATAGATTTTGCTATTCTGATAAAGTATAAAGAGGTAGATAGATTCCACCTCCCTTGCCCCTCATCGGGATCTCAGACGGGGATGTCCTTTGTCAGATAAATCTTCGTCGGTCGCTATACGGTAATACTCAGTCCATCTCGCGTCTAGAAGTGTAGGGCCTCTTATGCTGAGGTATGCGGATAAAGAGCGATGAAGCCTTTTCATCAGCTCATGCTGTTCTTAGTGCGGTAGGCGGAGAGATCGTCCAGTACGCAGTGTAGGTAGAGCGGTTTTCAGAGGAATCTACCAAACCCCTTCAAGCAAAAGCAGGCTGGGTTAGCAGACTTGGTTTTGGAGATTCTCGAGGTATAAAGTCACCATCAAACCAGACCGCAGCTCTCGGAGATGTTATCAACGCCTCCGGGGACTACTTTCTGCACCTACACAAAGACACGAAGTTCTTCTCTCTGCACTGGAACGCGTTCAACACACTGACAACGTAGAACCTCCGGGATGTCTTTTCAGAAATACGACTCACGGAGCAATCCGATCTGAGGGGTGATTGCGGAGTTAATTAGCAGAGTAATCTACAGTTATCCGTGCAATTACAATAATAGATTTTATTGGTGCTAGAATTTTACTTTTACATGTTACTACTATTTTCTGTTTCCGATGTATTCTAAAAGAGTGACTGTCTGGTGTGTATTCTGGGCTGGGAGCATAATTGGTTTTATTCATCTCTTTGTATAATCCCTACAGTCTTCAATATTCCAATTCTTAGCGTTGTTAGTAAAGAATAAACCCATTTATAACCTCTTAAAATAAAATTACTAGTATAAAACCTCATTCCGCGAAGTAACAGGTTTTCAAGGTTTTAAAGATTGGTTAACAAAGCACGCGTGAACCTGGCATTGATACCTCCCCCCAGATCTTCAAAACAGAATTGGGGTCAATTCGAACCGCTCTTGCATTGCAAAATAATTTACCTATAAAAGTAGGCAATTGATGTTACCTCAAAATAGTACAAAACTCCACAGCGAACTGAGCGAAAGTAAACTTGCACAAATCTAATCCAGGAAAATATAGGAAGAATCAACAAATAAAAGCTATTAACCAAGAATACCACACACAGATATGTGGTTAC
>QYTT01088226.1:16336-26714 GCA_006980735.1 Dasypogon diadema | reverse complement strand
ACACTAGAAAATATTTCAGCCGCAAGTAAGTTGAAAGGAATTCAATGGCTGTGTTACTCATCGCATTGTTTTTATAAATTACTGCACTCATGTGACACTACTACATCTGTGTAATCCAGCCGCAGCCAATGGGACATCAATCAAAACAAAACACATTTCTCCCACCGAAAAAAACTTTTAAAGAAGCAAATATGTTTTTCTCTTTCTATTATTCGCATTATTCAGAATGACTTTATTAGGTTCTACTCTTGTGAACGTTCTTGTTTTCTTTTTTATAATTTCAGCATATAGTTGGTCACTTTTCGGGGTATTCTCTTTCATATCAATAATTTTTGAGAGTGAATATTCTTGTAGTAAGTGTTCGTTGCATATACGCAGCGGCTTCAGTGTACCAATTTCTTGACGGCATATACGCGCCAATAGAGCGACACTCTATCGAGCTGAGTACAAGAAACAGAACGCTTTCCCTTTACTATCAAAATGTAAGGGGGATACGAACTAAAACTAAAAGCATCTTGCAAGTTGCAGTCATCTCTTTCATGTTGTTTTGACGTCATTGCTTTCACGGGAGACCTGGCTGCATGATGGATTTTATGATGCGGAACTTCTTGACCAGTCCTATCATATTTTCCGTAGAGGCGCAGATACGTTGACTCAGATGCACGAGGTGGTGGGGCGCTGATAGCACGCAAAAACCATTTAAATTGCATCCCCTTAAGGCATCCCAGTTTTCTAACTAAACTTAATATAGAGCTTATCGCTCTTAAGATTTCTTTTCCTAGACAAATTTTATATCTTCTTTGTTGCTATATACCTCCAAATGCGCTTAACTGCTTTGATGACAATGGTTAGAGTCTTTTTAACATTCTTTACACTTTATGTGAATCACATCTCTGATATGATAAGTTCTGTTGGTGAAATTTTCCTCATCGGTGATTTTAATTTACCCAATGTTCAATGGGTATATAATGATGATGACGATAACTACCTTCCAAGTCACAACCTTTCCACCAGGGAGTTTCAATTGCTGGATGCACTTGTTTCCTTGGGCTTGTACCAAGTGAACAATGTCGGCAACATCTTGGGTAAGTAGTTGGATCTTATCTTCTCCTCTGACTCAAATAACACAATGGTTGAATATAGTTCAAATCACGGTATACAGAATAAAAGGTATGCTCGAGGGGAAAAATTACATTTGGCCATGACGTCAGCTCGGTAAAATTGTGTGGAAATTTGAAATAATTTATTAATTAAATAAATAGTTAGGCATAGTTTTCATTTATTTCTTTGCAATAATGTTCCGTTGTGCATACTCTACCATATTTACTCATGACTAATTTTAGAATTTTTCTGGAATATAACCAAAAATTCATGGCGCAGTGACGTCACTTCGGCAAAAATGATGTTCGGGCCAAGCATATCTTGTATTCTCTATACCGTGTAGCATTACTTGCTAAATGGGAGTTTTACGTAGAATTATTTTATGCATAAACAACGTTTTGTGAAATTCGAAATGTTTGTTGAGAGACATGCCAAGAAGGTTTTTACTATACTGTGGGACGTGGTCGAACCGTCGTAACCGATAGACAAGACGTATACAAGCATTAAAAGCCATTAGGAGTTTATGCATGCTTGTCGAGTCAGTGGTACAATAGAGACTATCGCAGTAGCTGATCAGCGGAATTACTGTGGTTTTTATGAGGTGTTTCCGAATGCTTGTTGAGAGATCTCTGCAAGAAGACCAAAGTTGCCTTAAAATACCATATATTCTTGCGGTCAGCGAGTTAATGTGATCTGACCAGGTTAATGACTGATTAAATACAATTCCAAGGCTTTTGACCGTTTTTTTTCCAATGGAATTGTAGTGCTCTTAAGGATTACAGGAGGAAAACTAAATGAATCGAGCGCTTTTTTGAATATAGCAATGGCCTTTATTTTAGCAGCATTCATTTTGGGACAATTTACGTGTGCCCAGTCAGTGATAGTGTCTAAATCACTATTTATTTCAGTAATTATGTCACAGAGTTCAGTTTTTTTTTTTATCAGAACTAAATAGCTGGATGTCATCTACATATTTTACAATATTACTGCGCAGACCGATTTCGTCTAAATCATTAACGTAGAGGGAAAATAATAATGGGCCTAAAATTGATCCCTGGGGAACACCAGCATTCAAAACCGTGGATTCCAAACACATCTGGTCAACGTGAACTCTGACTACGATTCTCCACTAGTTGGAGTGAATGTACCGAAAATGCGAATTGTTGTTTTAATTCAGATAGCAGGACATTGTGATTTACGGTATCAAGTGCTTTCTGAAATTTGAAATCTGCAATAAGTTTGCTACATTTTTCGAAAACGCGTTTCACCCTTCCGATTTTGTGCCTGATGATGGCAACTTTTCTCACATTAATAACTATGTGCGCAGCAATTTCAAATAAAAAAAAACTTGCCATAAGTCAACTCGTTACCACGATAAGGAGGATTCGTCTTTTTTGCGGTTCTATTTATGGTGGCGTACTGGTGTATGATGTAAATCGGTCTGCATTTTCCAGGTATGTCTTAAGTTGTTTCTCAATAACGCTGTCAATATTGTCACCTTCATCAGAATAAAATGAAAGTCCACATCTGTATCGGGTTCCTTTTCCAACAACATGTTAACATAATGAAGTATGGAGCTCCCAATTTCAACTGCACCCCGTTTTCCTTCTGTCTCAGCCCAAATATAGCACTCAACATTTTTCTCATATAGATCACTAATAGTGAAATTAAAACCATTGCATTAAGTATACAGCAGCATGTGCATTGCCTGGACGTTTTATTTTGTCTTTATCTTTTACTTTACGAGACAGTTGTGTTTCTAAGATTTTGGTTAAAGCTGTGAAACTTTCTCATCAGCATTTGTAAAAGACTCGCACATATCTCTATGACCTTTCTTGAGCACATAGAATGATAAATTGAATTTGTTATTAAATATGCAATTAAACATATATAGCTATATTAGCAAATATCAGCTGCATTTTCTCACTGTCTTCTTTATAATCACGGTAAAAGCCTGTAAGCGATTTGCCGTGCTCAATAAACTCATGTCTTCATCGTAAAGGGCGGTCAAAAAACCTTCAAGTGCCGTCATCTTAAAAACCTTTAGGAGAATAAAACTAATGAACTCTCAGATGCCAATACCTTATCACAGTCACTGGATTTGTCAATATATCGATCTTGGCAAATAAACATATCCGCTAACCAACATTGCTCTAGAAAACCATTTCATCTCTTTTACTTTTAGGTCCAAAATTTTTGTTAGGAGAGGGGTGGAATAATCAGGGGGACATGCGAGCGACAAAGACCTTATTTCATCATGGTTTTCTTTCTTTCCCTTTGTTTCAATTCATCAACACAAGAAAAGAATTTTAGTTACAATAGATATGCAAGGGTTAATATTATCAATTCTCTCTATCTCCTAGTACTTCGGTTTTACGCACAACAAAAACTTAAAAGCTCTTCTAAGATTCTGGTATCCATCACGTTGAAATTAACTACCACTCAGTTCCAACGTCACACTCCAAATAAACTACTGTAAGCCTGATCTCAAAGGATGAGTTCAGGTTTGGGCAAAATTCTGAAATTCTAATTCGAAAAAATCTGAAAAGATGTTTTGCTGAACTGTTCTTGGTTCACTATAAATTAAATAATTTTTTTGATTACTAAACAAACTCTAAATGTTCATCCGTGATCCGATTTTGATATTAATTTAACGATAAAAATGTGAAGAGAGGTAAAGCAAATAGTCATGACGAAAGGGGTTCCCCAAAAAGCATGGTTTTTTCTGGTCCACTTCACTAGTTGTTATGGTCATCTGTTACGTTATGCAAAAATGAAGTAGGAAGAACAACAAAAAGGGGGAAGGGATCACGACTAACTCACAATAAGATGTACAAAACCGAATAATGAAAATTATATCAAGGCCCTATCGAACAACCTTACTTAACTCCTATATATTTAATTAGGTGTACTGTACAGCTATTATAATCTTGGCGTAAATTCTATTTCTATTCGTTAATACTTGTGTAGGCTTTACGCGCTTAAAGTTTGCAACTAAAAACTAAGAAATTACAGATCACTTCAGTAAAAATACTAATATATATGTATACGTCAGCAAAACGGCAAAATGTCTGTGAATACCTTCGTAATGCTCTTGGCTTAAATAACGAATTATCAACAACACTTCATTAATAGATCCTTTTACGCAGTCTTTGCCTATATAAGATGTTACAGTCTTTTGCAAATATTCTACGCTGCAGCACACAATTTTCGTGATCGATTTTTAAATGCACAGTCCGAATCTTAGAGTCTTAGAGTTCACTTTCAGCTTATCTGGATGGAACGAAGCCTCAGGGTTTGCGATGAGCAGTCTTTACATGGTTCACGAAACATCTAACCTCAATTGGGTTTATTATTCCTGGCGGTAGTGAATTATTTAATTGTTTAATGAATAATCTAGAACTAAGTTGATTTCGGTGCACAAGTGCAAAGCTAGATCGATTCAAGCAATTTTTCGAATACTGACAGGACTTAGGGACGCTTTCTACCTTCTCAAATAATCTGAGCCAGTTTCATTCTTCTTTAAGTACTTTAGCAGCCCCGAAGGTTTAAGCACTTATCCCTTTCCGGCCACTTTGCTCTTAGAATAGGTCTGAGGATTGGCACCAGGACCAAACTGTGGGGATTCACCAGTCCCCTGAGGCTTCTGTCTTGAGCGTAGGAGATTCTCAACACTTCACTCTTATATTTATGTATAAAAAAATTAGCTTTATCGACCTGAAGTGACAGGACTTCTCTACCTACCCTGCGAGAAAATTTGGCTTTCGTTGTCGTTGCTTTTAAAGGGAGGCGGGAGGGGGGAAAGGCCGTCCCTGAAGGATCGCTTAATCCTGCTGGACTCCTGTTGACTTCTATTGCATTTGTTACACGCCCTTTTTAAACCTTAAAAAGGACAAATTATACATAATTAGAAACCTGATACAACAAAGAACTCTTATAGTTTCGCCATGTCCGTCCGTCTGTCTGCGGCTTAGCTCAGAGACTCTTAATACTCGAAAGCTCTAATTTCTCATGGGTATGCATATTAATCACGCCAACAAAGTGGTAAAATAAAATCTTGAAACAAAATTTTTTTTGGGTACTACCTCCCCTACACGTAAAGTGGGGATGAATTTCTTTTTCTCGTCTATCCCATGGTGTGGGGTGTCGTTGGATAGGTCGTTCAAAAATATTGCGGGTGTGTGAAAACCATTTTTCGATTCAGGGATCCGTTTGCGACCAACTAGTAAAAAGGAAAATTTCGTACAAATTCTACTGAAAATTACTTGGATGAAGTTGTTAGTTGTGTAAAACAGGTGGTCAATATAAGTTTATGAATCATGTAAAATTATGGAAAAATAAAATCATAACATCCTTAATAATAATAATTCCTAAATTAATAACAATGTTTACGTTCGAATAACGCATTAGATTGGGCGGCGCTTGGTGGTACGGGACCTACACGCGCGGAGGTCGAATTAACAAATGGAGCGGCAGCCACGCTCATAAGCACGAGCGTCAGATGCTGTTCGGATGTGCCTCGAAATGCTACCTATAAGTTTGCGATTTAAAAGTTTAGAAATTTTCGATTCGATTAGTTGATTTGAGTTGAGTAGTCATTTGAAAAACTTGAAATTCAATATACTGGCCCCTGTAGATATTATTAGCCGTTAAATCGTGAACTCAATTAATATGTTCATAGTATCAAACAAAAAGCCTTCTAAATCCGCATATTGTGACGGGCAACTACGGAACCCTACACACACTTGTCTTCTTTTATTCTTGCATAATTTCGAATTCTCATAAATCGTTAATCAAAATCGAAGATAAAGTATGGTTTTATAATATTTGAATCGTAATTGAATTGAATTTTTCCTCCTAATTCGATTAATTTCGAAAAAATATCTTCGAAATCTTAGACGATTTTGAGAAACTGGGGGGCTTTTCTTAAATCGAGAATTTCACTGCTTTTTCAAAATTATTCAGACGAAACTAGATTTGAAAAAAACGTTTAATAATCCTTATTTTCAGGGTAATATCCTTGCAGCATTTCCAAGCTTATGTGGTCCTAATGCAGATCCCGAAGACTTGCTTAAATTGCAAAAATTTATGAGTGATTATATGACATTAAAAAGTAAATTTATAATTATTTATTTGGAACCACATCTAACATATCGCCATTAATTAGATAGCGCAATGAAGAGCAATTCAAGTATGCGGCAATATTTTACCATCATGCAAAAGTGGCAAACAGATATTAAAGCGTACAAGGATGAACAAGAAAAACAAATTAAAGAATGCAAGGAACAGGTCGCTAAGGTAATTATTAAAATATAGAATTTAATCAGAGAAAATGGTTAATAAATTCATTTTTTTAATGTCATTTTTAGGTGAGAAATGAAAACATGGAATTGCAAGCAGGTAAATATTTAAAGTTTCTTCTGATTTGATTTTCTTCAAAAATAATTTCATGATCCAAGGGGTAGAATATAATAGTGCAGAACGCACGCGATACTCATATTACTGAAAAGGTGCAAAGTATTATTATACATCGGAAACCACCAAATAATATCAAAATTCTCTTATTTATTGTTCTAATCTGCATATACAGAAGTTCACAAAGTTTCAAAAATATTAGGTTGTCGTTTTTTAATGGAAAATTAAATTTTATATATTTAATCTTAGAAAAACGATTATTCAATGATATATTGGCCATTCTTTTCTTTAATCCTTCTCCACCTATTAACTAGGTCATTTATAGCGGATGTAAAGAAAACCCTATCCTTTGAAGCTAAGAAGTGTATCACTACCTTCCGAACATCCTGAAAATTTCGGAATTTTTCCTTATTGCACTGAGAAGAACAGGTGATAGTCAAACGGTGCCAGATCAGGTGAGTAAGAGAGGTGGGATAAAACTTTCTACCGGAGTTCCTGTAGCTTCTGTTTCTGCTTCGTCTTTAAAGCCACCTGAGGTCTGGCATTGCCATGCTGGAAAATAATACCTTTTCGATCTAAGCAAGTTCAATAACACACAATAGAGATCTGCTGTGACAGTTTGCTCCGGTTACAGCAACGCCCAGTCCACAGGACCCGATAATCCCACCAGATGCAAAGCTTTGATGGTGCAAATTGGCCTTCACAAGGGTAGGAGGCGGACTTTCTGGCATAACTTTGGCCTTTTTTGGAGCACATTGTTTATAACAATAAATCCATCATCAGACCCGGTTTGTCTGCCACTAAAGGCCAATTTATATTATTAAAACATTGCAAAGAAATAGTGCGAGCGGGATAGATAAAGCTAACATGATAAAATACGAAAAAAGACAAAACCTATGCCAACAAATTTTACGAGCTAAAATGTCAATTTTCCCGCTGGAATGGAATTTTACTTTCCCCTTCACTTTTTGTTCTTTTTTTTTACACATCAATCAATAAAGCACTCTCCTTGTTCAGGTTTTCAACAAAAACACATTTTATTGCTATATACAATAACCTTAACGCTTATTACAAATCTTGTTAAATTTGTGAAACGTATTTTTAATTGAACATAAATTTGAAGTTAGAGTGATTTGAATTAATTGTGCCATTTTGTGGCACCCTATAGCAAAATTGCCTTACTGTCTACAATTTATTATATATAAAAGAAAGATCAAAGAAAAGCCTGGAAATTCGCAAAAAAAATAGAATAGCAGCATATCGTAAACACATATACATTCCACGTGTTGAGTTTGCCCCTTGGACATTAATACAGTCATTAGCCGTTTGAAAATATATAAATATGGGCTCAAAACTTGTCTAACTCAAAAATATTTGAAAATTATGAGCTTTTGTGCTAGTAGTTTGGGACATAAATAAAAACATATTTGTAAATACAATTTTCCACAATTCTAGAACTGAACACTAAAGTTGAGCAGATCCAGATCACCGAAAAAGCTATGAGAAAAGAAAACGAGGATTTAGTCAAGCTAATATCAGAAAAGTCATCCATAATTGAAAATATGAGGGCTCAAATAGAAAAGCTGGAACATAATCAGAATGTGAGTCACAAAAACAAATTTAAATAATTATATACTAATTTATTCCTGATATGTTTGCAGTCATCCTTTGAATACATAAAAAGGACAGGTGACGACAAAGACCTTGAACACGAGTATATTCGTGTCAGTGATCACAAGACAATCGTAAAGGACTTGGAAAGGAAACTATCAGAAGCCATCGCAGAAAAACTTGAGTTTGAAGATTTAGTAAGACGTTATTTAGGCATCTTTGTGTAGCGTTTAAATATTTTTATTTTTTGTAGAAAAAGGTGTACAGAGATGAGCTAGATTGTCTGAAAGTAAATCTGACAGCCGCAGAGGAGATTTTGAAAAAGGATCGGGCAGATATCTCATTTTTGAAGAGTCAAGATAGTGAGAAGTGTGCTCTTTTCGAACAGTACGAAAAAGAAAAGGACCAAATGAAACAAGAAATTAACTTACTTCGAACGCAATTAGAAGTATATAGAAAGGATTTTGAAATGGAGCGTACCGCAAGACAAAATCTCGCCGGTGAAAAAGAACAACTGTTGACTGACTTAAAACTGCTTCAAAGGCGGAATCAACAGTTAATTGAAGAAGCATCAGCCAGGTAAACTATTAAATCTTATTGCGTTTGTAAGCCGTAATAGTTTAACGGTAAATTTTTTAAAGTAGATTAGAACAGGAGTCTAAAGAAAAAGATACAACAGAAACTTCTTCAAATCATCCATGGAGATTTTCTCCAAGGCGGCGAACGAAACTGAGTGCCGCGTCACAGGTATTGATATTATTATATTCCAGAATTTAATATTAGAAATAGTTGTTTTTAATGATTTTTATTTTAGCAAGAAGAACAGGAATACACCAGGGGAAATTTTGTTTGTCCTTTATGCAGTAATAGCTTCAAGTGTTTGGATACTCTCCAAACTCACGTTCAAGACTGTTTAGATAAGGCATAAAGTGGTTACTGTGCACTATTTCGACGCAAAGTATTTAACCATTATGTAAAAGTAATAAGTAGCTTAGATATAATTGCACTAAAATCTTTCAATATTTTCTCGCTAAATAAAGCTGATTGTATCAATAATATATTTTTCTGTTTAATAAAAAAAAATCATCAAAATCATGTAACTCCAGTCCTAACAGTCTCCGTCCGCTTAACTAAAAAAAAAGACAGATGATGTACGTTAAAATTGCATTGAAGGGTAGTCGCTGGGTCGGTGGACGGTGCGGCTCATACCGCGGTTGGGGGCCTGGCTGAACCGCCAGCAGGGAGAGGTGAATTATTACCTTACACATTCTTTGAATGTGAGGGATGGAGGGTGGAGGAAATCCACGGTGGCATAACCCCGGACGATATTGCATCCCTTTAGGGGGATTGGCAAGGGGTACGGTCATGCTGTGGCGGACCTGCGTCGCCCTCCTCTGGAGCCTAACTTGGGGCCTTAGGGGGAAAGATGCGGTGCCCGTTCCTCACGGCGGACGATGAGCCCCTCTCGGGGAGGGGGGCGTTAACCTTGTGTTCCCCGAGGAGCGGGGAGTTGGCGCCCCTCTTGGAGGAGAGCTTCGTCCAGTATTGGACTGGGGGGACACGAAAAGCCCAAGCAAGGTGCGGCTACTCTGAAGTAATATCTAACGACGGTTCCGGGTTGGCGGCCTGGATGCAGGGAGGGGGGTTTGGCCGGTAGACACGGTGTTTTGCGGAGGGTCCCGCACACGGCGGGCTAGTCCCGTAGGGTACGTAATACATTATGAGAGATAAAATCCAATTTTGAATCTAAAATGACGGCCAAATCCTTAATAGACTGCACTGAAATCTGTATAAATGCAATCCGTCTGCATGTCGGCCAGAGCTAAAGTCAAAGTCAAGCCCACCGGCTTGACTTTCGGCAGAAATTAACGGAGATATGTCTGCCGCAGCTGAATGAACGCTATTGTGCGAAAAATTATCACCATCAGGATCTAAATGCATTCTCAAAGAAGGCGGCGAACATATTACAAAAAACACTCGTGTCAGTGCTGGAACAACCCTAGAAAGTCATAGAAGAAAGATAACCGTCAACCGTCAACCCGTGGACGAAAGGGCCGTTAAACGTGCCTTGAACTCATCGTAGCACTCCACAAAACTTTGATGATCAGACGGTTGTCTAGTCCTAAGGAAATGTTTTGAAAGCTTATTCTTCTTGTTTCTCAGAGACCTCAGTCCACTATCGGACCAGGGAGGTGAAGCAGAAGCCAGTCGCTGTTTTTCAAACGAAATGCAAGAAGTAAATACCTCAAAA
>QYTT01088225.1:6327-20963 GCA_006980735.1 Dasypogon diadema | reverse complement strand
ACTAGCTAAAAAGGATATTGAGAAATTTTTAATTAGGAATTTAACTGGCTGACTTTTACATCCCCTACGCTATAAAACCCTCACGTTTCCTTGATACCAAAGAAGCACATTTAAATGTACAACGCCAAAAATAAAATTTTTCCTTAAGCAGAATTTTCTCAGATCTTTTATTGAGTTTCTCTTTATCATTACGTGTAGGAAACACAATTGTCCTCAACACTAAAATAGAAAATAGGAATAATCGGTAACTGTTTAAGAAAAGCTTGCAGTATAGTAGGCACTTTTCAATTTATAAATTCTATTATGTTGTTTATTGTACAAATTCATCGCCAACTTTCAGAACTGCGTATACTGTGCTGTTACAATTACGTTAACTAAAGAACTGGAAGTATAGCCTTTATTTAGAAAAATATATAACCTTCGGTGAAAAGGCAATTGAGGGGAAAGAATTTCAAGAAATTTCAAAGTTATCTCGAAGTCACTCAGGGCCTAATTGAAACGAAGAAAACGATTATCAAACTCCTGAATGTACATACTCTTAAAGCTTTTAATTCCCAGCCCCAGAACAATATGACAGTACAATTCAGGGAAATAAATTCAAACAACGTCACTTTAATAATAATGAGTTCCCCTTCTAGCTCAGAAGGCGCACTCCTCAGCGTGGAGCCAAGAACCACTTACCCACCTAAGAGTTAAAGATATTGTAGAATTGGGTCATAAAAGAACATCAGAATCGATGGGAAGGTATGACAACTTGGCTAAAAAAAGCATATTATGTGCGACTGCCAGGAGGATGTCTGTCACAAGTAGCCCCCTAGCTATCCCATTCTAACCTACAAACAAATGCTCGAGATAATAAGAGACGTCAAGATCAGTGTACTGCCTAGAATCCTTCCGATGCGAACCAGCTAAGACTGCTCTTAGCAGAGGGACGAAAAAGGACCCGGACGTAGAGGTCTGTTTCGGCATCCCTCGAACGATCCAATACTACTAAGCTTTCAAGAAATATGTTAAAATTAGGCTCCCCAACAACTCCAATCGATAGCAGAAGGAAACAAAAAAATAGTTAGTAATGTTAACTCTTAACGTGACTCACACGACCAGGAAAAAACGATTTTTAAGTACACTCTTGCATACATCGAAATCAAAGTGCTTCACTACCAAACTGACTGCCGCCACATGCGATTAATAGGCTCATGCTTACCATATTTAGTTCTGGAGGAATTAATATACAAAGAGGGGACACCCCTCAAGTTGCGACTGTTACTCCTGAAATATACCCTACCACGGAGCCTCGAAGAGTCAATATTGGAGTTCAAGAGTTAGTGGATAAAAATTATATCAGCAACTCTACGTCGCTTTTCAAAGGAAGTCACGCCAAGAAGATTAAGCCGTTCGTGATATGGTGGAAGAATCAGAGGGTAGTTCCAAGATAGATCTCTAAGCGCAAATCGAACGAACCTGCTCTGAACAGACTTAATACGATCGATGTAGACAGCGTAGGAAGGATTCCATACCTGCCAAGCGTGTTCAAGAAGTTGTCGGACGAACGAGTTATATTTGTTTTAAGGAAACTTGAAGATCAGATAACTCTTCGGACCAGTGTTTAATGAAGTATGGAATTACCTGCTAGAAGCAGCACAGTTAATGTTGGAAACGAAATCAAACTTGGAATTAGGCTTCACATCGAAGTCGTTAACAGATTATACGCAAGGAATATTGTTTGTAGCAAATGTGTAGTCGTAGGTACCTAATAGAACCGCGCTTTCTAAAGAATGAAATGACCTCTCATTTATTTATGTTAAGTTTATGGGATATTAGATCTATATTCTAGTGTAGTAATTCAAACTTCAAACGCAGTGATATAGCTGGGAGCATGCCTCAAGGCAGTGACTCCAAGAGCAGGCGAATATTCAGCCGTTACTCTAAACCTAGTGGAGCAGGCTTAAAGAGAGCCAGTACTCCTTGGTTTATTAAAGTCAAACTTGTTCTGAGCTCTGAGTCTGTTTATTGATTGTTCTTAAACTATTTATACAAAATTCTTACCTACTATTCCCAATATGCTGCTTTACTCAATAATAAACATATTACATCACTTTCATTGCTGCAATCATATCAAAACAATTCGACTTAAAGGTGAAGTCACCCCGGTAGTAAACATTGGCTCATGTTGCATTTGTTCACTTCCCAGGTGACTCAATCGTGTGCAATATGAGTTGACCGCGCACGTGCTTACTTTTACTCATTAATGAAATTATGCTTACTGCAGTGATAAGCGCTTTATTCGGTTGCTTTGATTGATGCAGGTCATTACCTATTACATGCTTACTACACTAGCAAATTTAATTGACAATATTGAGTGCAAACATCGCTGAAGACTAACCGTGCTTGAAGCGGTAATCGCATGGAACCAATATGTTTCTATTCTAGGAAACTAGAATAGGTTTAAAATTATCACCAGTAAAATTTGGAAAAAATTGGTAGGAAACATATAAAAAAATCTTTGATTTTTCATAGCCGCAGGACGTTAACGCCCGTCCTTCAAGTCTTGAAAGTAAAGATGCTACTGTGACATTCCCATACCATTCCCTTCCCCTATAACTTACATGAATTGATTGCCCTGATTTTCAACATTTTGTTCATACACCTCACTACCACTGGGCTATATTTCCGTGATCACAACGCATTTTCCTCTTTTCTGTACTAATTTTGTCCAAAACACCTCCGATGTTTATCAGAGTGGCCGGTGACATGCCTCCCACTTTTGTACTAGATTACAGGTGCATGGCATGGTGCAATGACCTCCTTGTCCCACTGTAATAAGGCGTCTTATTCAGACCTGCAAATTTTAAGAGCGCGAAATTACACATGATCGTGTTCACTTCCTCCAAAGACACAATCGATTTCGTCGCATCCGGGTCTAATCTCGTGACCATACGATTAAAGTCGTTCGAAGATCCCTCCGAGATATGACCTCCTGGAAGGTGCACCTTCACTATGGTCCTACTGGTTCCCTCCATTGCTTCCACTACTTCTTCTGTTCTAACCCGTACAAATCCAATTCGGAAACCGGGTCTTTAGTGAATATATTTTATAGTCTTCTTTATCAAAAGTCAGCTTCTTATTCTACGCCACCAGGGAGTAGTGCTTTCCTCCCTTTTTCCTTCAAACTCTTCTCCAACTTTTCGCTGCATCCGTATTTCGAGGATTCCTTACAAGTTACGCTTCCGGGTCTTTGGCCATAGAACGTTGTCTGATTCATCACCTTCCAATCTGCCAGTCATTTCACCATCTTCACTCACCTCCTTCTGTTTTGCATCGATGAATGTTGACTTCATTACCCTGTTTGCAATATGCACAAGTTTGAGTAGAGCCTCTCCTCTGGGGTCGCATGCTGATATTTCTTCGGAACTAGACTCGATGATGGCCAATGCACACCATCATGATTTCGATTACGATACATGTATCGCATGTATGTTGATTAACAACAACACACCCCTGGTGTGTGATCCTTTATTTTTGCGCGCCTCGTGGACATCTCGTCTTGGCAATAAACGAACCCCATAATCCATGAGGCCAACCTCTGCAGGGGATGGATCTACAAGTCTACTTTTTTACATTTACCATAATTTATGGTTCGGTATTTCAGTGAAAACCTCTTCGACTTGGGAGATTCTATTGGCCATTCATCTGCACCTACGTTACCGACTCACAACCTCAGACATAGCATCAGTTCACTAGGATAAAAGAAACCGAAATGATATGATGATAACATTGCTTTCAAGATAATAGCTATACAAGGGAAGTACTAATTGCAGTGTTGCATAACATCATTATATAAGCACACATCGTATATTCGCCCCACCGATGGACGCCTACACAAGGGTCCGGTGTGGGGATTATCTGTTGTAAAGCGTACTGTGGAGTTCCATTTAGTTAGTTAGTTTTGATATTTCAAGATCTTGAAACAGCGGTGAAGTGTACGTTACCCACTAATGATTTCCTAATTTTAGCGTGTTTCTAGCTTACAGAGATCTTTAGAATCTTTATCTATATACAATCATCAATTCTGCGGTGGACAGACTCAGAAATAACGGTATATGATGCATTTAATCCCAAAGAAGTGAGACCTTTAATGATAAATATCTGCAAAAAATCAACACTGTGTCTTTTATAATCACCATCACGTGCCAAAATGATCACCCTCTAGATTTACCGAGCCCGTTGCACATCTCTACGGAGTTCCTTCAAATCCAGTTAAGCATCACATCAGTCAGATTGTCCTTGTGAAAAATTATTCGGAGCCATAAGTTTTTAACAGCCTCGAACTTTCCTCTTTTTCTGAACGGCACAGCTCTAGTGTTCAACTAGGCAATTATGTCGTTCATTGTCAAATCTTGGAGACGAACACTTCCATCGAAAGATGTGTTCGGTGACCTGCTCCGAGCGAAGAAGATCCATTAAGAAATTTGCTCTCTGTTCGAGGAAAAAAGAGCATTGCTCTATTTGTTTTTTTCTGTTTGATAAAAAAAGAACAGAGGTAAAGACTTCTTGAGGTCTCTCCAAATAAGAATGATCAATACTTTCAGGTGTGGAAAATATTGGGTCGCCAAAAGCACAGGATGGGCTTTGCCAGGCCCGTTGCGAATCTGGGTAAGGATACGCGCTCCAATGAGTACTTTGTTACTTGAAAATTTTTGTTTGTTATCTATGAGCTTGCTTAAGGAGTACGGACAGGTGAAATTTCTCTCTTTTTCACTGTACGCCATAGGATTTGACCAACATTATAAAGCAGACCGAATAGCTGTTGACGGAATCAATAGGCTTTCATGTTACTTTGGTTCTGGGCCCAATTTAAGGAATTCAAAGTGCTGCCCAACTTCTTGAGGAAGGCAATCTGTGCACTACGTGTATAACATGAATTTAGGTGAAGGTCTTTCCGACCTAACCGTTTTCTCTTCAGCTAACTTTGCATTGGCCGAATTTTAGGCATAGGCCCATTTAATTGTCGAAGATTCCACTGGAGTCCACAAGTACCAACAGCAAAACAGGAATTATTATTATCCTGAACAACATTGATCTAACCTGATCCTGAAGTTATTTTAGAAATCCCAAACAATTTAGTTGTGCTGGGCCCGCGATCTCGGGTCTTTCCCAGCAAGTCAAGAACTTGGACTGCTCTAAGATCCCTTTGGTGGTATTAATTCAGAACACATGTCATGGGCATATTAGCATATCAGACATTATGGCTAATCATCATGGCTGAAGCCTAGTCCGTCTAGCTATGGACACTCAACAAAGCTTTCAAAAATTTTGCCATTTATCAGCTTGTTTTTAATTACAAGCATGAATTTTATATGGGAGCAAAAATAAATTTTGCAAAACCCATACGAGGAAATATTCCTAAATTTTCGTAAACTGAAAAAATAGAAAAGACCTGAATTCTATCAAGTGTTCTTTTCTATTTTTCCACAATCACGATTATCGAAAATTCCATTAACCAACCTCAAACAAATTGGACTTTTTAAATTTCTTCCCAAGAAAATAGGTTCCAATTTGCTGTAATTTAGTTATTTATAATTGTTGTCGTTTAATTCTTACCTGTCATACTAATGCCCAGAGATGCCTTAATCTTACAGTATATTAAATGACGATCATGCATTATCAGTTAGCGCATTATTAGTTCGCGTACAGCATCGATGTTTTCTGGAACAACAACCGATTTCGAAAAACCTTCTTTAAATTCGTCCATGAGCGAACGATGGCTATCATAGAATTCATTAAACCAGTGATATAAGGTGGTTTTAGATGGTGTTTTATCGTTAAAAGCCGAAGTGAGTAGATTGATGCACTGTCATTGAGATAATCCACGTGGAAAGTCGTAGTAAATCATCGCACGAAAATTCTCACGAGGTAATTCCATTTTTTGACTGAGATGAAATTTTCAAGTCACGGTTAAGTACACAAATAGCGTCCGTAGGACAAAATGTTCCTAGTACGAATACCCATTGTTGCCAGTTTCGGATTCATAAATAGCAATCCTCGTACTCTAATGGGTAAATATTTTGATATGTATTTATGTATCTGTATGCATAAAATGCATCTTAGATATGTCGGAATACATAGAATTTATATGACAGAATCATTGAAAATTTCATATTATTCATAGTTCATCCCGTGGGTAATTTCACCATATCTATTAGCTTTAAGATATAGTAACGTAAAATAAGTATGAACAGACCGCTACCGTCAGTGCAAATATAACTTCAAACAATATTTCAAGCATAAAATGATATCTTTATTACTATGGATAACTCGATATATCTTTTTTGCTGAAAAGTAACACTTAGAATGATCCAAAATATATCGTTCTAGTTCCATTACCATTCCATAAAATTTTGCTGATCGCACCAAGATTCAGATGTGTGAATTCATATTTTTGCTAAGTGCATCTCTCCAAAAACCAAAGAAGGGAATGCAAATCTCCTTATCTCCGTACTTTGTGCAATATGCCACCAGTTAAATGGAATTTTCAGCACTCGATGCTCCTTAGTAATGTAAAGGTTCAATAATATTCACCTCTCCTACTTATATTGACGGTGTCAACCATAATCTGATTAGGGATTTCATTGAACTGGAAAATTAACAGCGATGGGATTACGATTGCAAATTTTTCAGGATTTTCGTGGAAGGATAATTCCACATCCACACATCTTTGTTATCGTTCTCTAGAACAATCTCATGAATACATTGCTACAGGGAACTGCTTGATATTCTTTTCTGATTCCGTTTTGTATGTATCAATGTGCCAGAAAATTATAGCTGAGTTTTCCTGAAGTAGCACTAATAATACGGGGGGATTTTCATGGGAAGCTTGTAATTGAGATAGCTATCGCGTAGAAGGAAGAAAATTAACATCCTTCTAGGCCCAAGTAATTTACTACATAGTACACTATTATTGAATCTTGTCTCGAAATGCATCTGAAACTTATTTATGTATAACGACATCAATAAATGCGACGAATAGTGACAGAACTTTAGTATTAGAAATAAAATAAATTTTAGAAATTATAAATAAAATAAATATCTTCTTAGGACAGGGAAGTAGCTGTTGAGAGATTTCGTGCCATGTAACGATGAGAGTATAGGATCATCCTAGTTGAGTTCCTGATGTTACACAGTGCTTACATGACTTGACTTTGGAGTAAGCACTACAAAAATGATATTCTTGAGAGAGCGGAGCACTTTGTCGTGGTACTGTGCAATTCAACATCGGCGTTGTTCAAGGGGGCTAGGATTATTAAAGCAACACAAAATATTATTCTTAGAAAAGTGTATGCTTATCTAAAAATTCTTCACATGTCCCATGAATTAATATATTTTAATTTATTAGATTTTTATTTTGCATCCTGAGAAAATTATAATTTTTTTTTAATTGTATAAATTAAAATAATTAGCACAGTGATTCTCAACCTTTTTTTGTCGTGGCACACTTTTAACGATTTCAAAATTTGGCGGCACACAAAGAAAAAGATAAGTTTAAAAGTTGTTTACATACCTATAATACGCTGTGTAAAATAGTTTATCATAATAATTTTGAATTTAAAATAAAATAATATGTACTACAAAAACAACAGTACGTTTATTAATGGATTAATTACAAGTTAAGAATACTTTTAATGAGAAATTTGAGCTTGATATTTTTTGATAATGTCATTTATATTTGGTCGTAAAAATGACAATGCTACTCTCATATCGTCTTCTACATTTAACAGCCTCGATCTTTTTTCGTTTTTATGTTGGTTAATACTGAAAATCCGAATTCACACAAATAATAGATGAATCGATTTTCTGAAAAAGACATTTAGTAATTTTAATATATTAAGTGCCATGACATTCATATATGGATTGCACCTAATAGCTGAATATGAACTTGAATAAAGCTCTTGCATGCAATGTGTTAAAAGAGATCATTACCTTCCTGATAGATCAATGGTGCAATATAAAAAACATAAAATATAGAATCAGCCTTAAGATGATTAATTGATGCCCTATATGATATAAATAGAGTTCATCTCATAAAACTCTTCTATACAAAATTTTAAAGTGATAGGTTGGTTCCCTTTCGAATTATATCCAATAATCTGGAAATTCAATATGCCGGCTAAACCAAGGAATAGGGAGACGTGACCTATTTTCATTTTTCCAACTTAGAGTCTCACAAAACACATCTATACAAAACTTCAAAGTGATAGGTTGATTCCCCTTCGAATTACGCCCAATAATATAAAAATTCTATATGATGGCCTATTGAAGAAGTGGGGGGATTCGACCAAGTTTCGAACTTAGACCTACAAATTTTCTGAAAGTAATATATACCAAATTTCGGCCTTCTAGCTAAATTCGTTTTCAAGTTATCGTGTATACGGACGGACGGACGGACGGACGGCCGGACGGACAGACAGACATGCTTAAATCGATTTGCTTTCACATTCTGAGCATATGTATATAATTCATTCTGTTCTAGTATTATTGGTTCTATGCGTTACAAATGTATAATAAGTACAATACTTTTAATTTAACATTTCATATGGAAAAAAAAAATTTACATTCTCGTGCAATAATCTCTTTATTTATAAGAGATGCTTAACATTTTTGAAAGCATTTTGTGTAAGTATAGAGTCTGGTTATAACTCTCGGTTATTACACACTATTTTTCAAAATATAACATTCTGTCCATAAGCTTAATGTTAATTAATGCACTTTGGATATAACGAGCTGGTTTTAGTATATTTTTCGCATTCGTTATACTTTTTCCAAAACTGGCAAACCAATTGAATCACATTCGCGGTAAACACACTAAAATAAAAGTAATAAACCAATTGTGACCAAAAATAAAAAAAGTGAGTCCAAATGTGTTGCCGAGTGTTAAGCGTGTGTCCAGGGAAATACTTCCACATTGATATTTCTATATGCCCCCGTCACATGCAAACCGAATACATTCTGCTTTCTCTTAATAATTTATATAACTAAAACTTACCAAGCCCTGTCGCATATATTTAAAAAAGTAAAGTAAATTTATATTTTTTATAATTAAGAGCATTACGTTTTTCACATTAACACTAGCTTATTTTCGTTTGGGTTCACTACGTCAATTGTAAAATAAAAACACGTCAATAACAATAATTCTGAAATTGAGGGTGCTTTTGTAATATATGTTCCTCATGAAAACTAATTAAATATTCGGACATGCCCTTATATTGGCACTCAATTAGTGGAAAATAAAAGGTTAAAATTTCTACCTCGGTAAACGAAAACATTTATCTCGTTTTAAATTCTCGGATGAAGGCACTTCGAAATCGGGCGCATTATGTAAGTTTCATTGATCGAATTTAATCGTATAAATTAATGCAAGAATGCTATATTTCTCCGCTAAATCGACATTCATTGAAATAATGTCCGGCATATTTAAATATAAACCGTGTAATTAAAAATATGAAAAGTGATTTTATGAAAAGCCTTAATCGCGCTATTAATTCAACACATATCGGATTTAAGTTGCTATGAAAAATATTTACTTTTTACGCTGACTTTATCCATGCCATGATAATATGATATCATAGCTGAGTAAAATTGATCCAGAGTTTGAAGTTTTTTGTGAACAGCAGTGCACATTTTAAAAATTTTCAAGAAGTTATTGTACTCTCCTTCTGTTCAATTGACAATTAAGCAAGAACTGAATTTAATAAGCTTTTAAAGACCAAGGAGAAATACATACACATATCTGATGGTGAGCCAGAACCCAGTAGGACCGGTAAGCTTACAGAAGTCCTTAAAAAACTACTTCCTAGTAAGGGGAAGTACTTACCAAGTACCTTATACAAGTGCTTATTTTTACACACGTGCTTATTTTTACTTTTTGCCAAAATGTAAGTACTTATATAAGGAAATGAGGTAATGACAGATGAAAGTACTTACAAGTGATTCCTAGAAGAATTACTGGTAATAAATGCATTATATAGAAAATTGAGGTGAGCAATGAGAGCCCATCAACGTGATAAGAGAAAGCATTATAGACACGTGCAACTAAATTTTAAATATTGGAAAATATCATACGGAAATATGACATGTTTGTAAAATTTAATCAACCCTTACTCACCCTACAACTGATTCGTTTCATATATTTGGAAATGCAATAACTTTAAAGAATTATAAACAATTGACATTTTTATTTATAAGATGACTTTTGTACTTGCCTGGTTATCATATGTCACGCCGTGTTCATTAACATTATTATTACACTATTTACGAATTTTGCTACTTGAAAATTTCATGCATTATTCACCAATGTCACAAAAAAACTGAACGAATTTCACGTGCACCATGATCGCGTTCTCTGACTCGCTTTAATTTCTTACGATTATGGGAAATATTTTTCACTCAAGCCCAGTGATTTCCAAATGATATCTTACCGCCAGCCTTCTACGGAATGCATTCTGTAAGTAGTTCTCCAATATCAAACTTATAACTAGTACCACTTACTTGGTAAGTAGTTATATAAGTACATTATTGGTAAGTGGTTCCAAGTTTTCCTGCTGGGGAACTATAACTCCTAAGTAATAACATTTATAAAAGCCAACAATTCGCTGTCTGTATTTTTCCATTTTGAAAACTTTCCTGCCTTCTGTGAATTTAAAGCAAATGCAAAATTATTTTATTTGCTACGCTCCATAAATGGAAAATTTCTTTTAGTTGGTTATTTGTATGATAGGCAGGATTAGTGGTGAGTAGTAACATGGTGACCTTCCCTCTTATTTGTTTTTCACTTTATTTTGCTCTATTTTATACTTTCTTTTATAAAAAAATTCTGATTTATTTTCCAAATATGATATATTAATGGAAGTTTACATATATATCGTCTTTTTGGGATTGTGCGACGCCATGGTCCACTCCTCTTCTGTTGCCTCGATTTCAACGCAATAAGTTCCATACTTACTTTGGAAAATTCAACTCAATTCAATTCAATTCAATTCAATTCAATCTAGCTTTATTAAAGGAAAATGGAGTAATACAATAAGATATAAAAACATATTTTCACAGTGCTAAGATTAAAGTGAGGCAAAATTAAACAAAAGGATAGTCAATAGCAAGAAAAGAAGTTAACCGGACTAGACTTATTATTATTACTATTGTTGCCTGTTATCGATATTCGACCAAACTTATTCTAAGACAGAAGAAAACAAAACCGAAGATATTTTTACTTAAAAAATATATATACTCCTATATCAAACTGAAATGCGATGATCCATCGATTTTTTTAAGTTAACTCGCCTGCGTTCCACCCCTCTATGTGAACGATATTGAAAATCCTGTCCCGGCAGGAAATTTAATAAGATTTTATATTGCATTTGAAATTTTAGGGGTCAACGATTTCATTAAAAACAATATTTTTAGTAAATACTCTATCATTATTAAACAAATGACCCTGTTCAGAATAATGTGAAATATAAAATTTTAATGTATCAAATGAACAAACTCGACTGGCTGCTACATACAACTAACCATGTATAAATACTGGCTGTCGTAATAATATTCCGACCTTTTGAAATGTTTGCCCCTGCGATTTGTTAATAGTCATAGCAAAGGCAGGAACGATTGAGTGCGTTCAAAATCAAACGGCAAAAGTATGCCGGAGTACGTCAAACGAATGCGAGGAATTAAAATTCTCTTTCCGCGCGTAACTCCGTAATTAACATGCATACATCTCTTGTAATATTTTCATTTCTATTGCAGTATTCGGACATAGTATGAAAAGAACGAACAAATGGAATACAACGATTTAATTGATGACCAATTTCTCTCATTGTGCATTTGAAGTATGACACATTCTATACTGAGCAGCTGTTTCTACATCGTAGAAATACAATTGGGCATAATTTGGTATAGAACCATAAGGGGTTACAATACCACCAGCTCTGTGATAAAAAACACAATGAACTTTAAAATGGAAAATACCTCTCAATGCTTCAGTTTCAATATTTGCCTCACTACTAATCATTGCAAAAGAAGAGTTATATGAACGAATAGAATTAAAATAATATTTCGATCTACTTTTAATTACAGAATCATTTGATTTAAGACCATCATAAAGACATGGACTTTGCCCTTATGACAAGATAATGAGAATGCATTTCTATTTCCTTGAGTAATTTCACCTTCAAAATTTCTCGCTCCACAATGTATGCAACGTAAATTCAACTGTCCGCAAGAGAATGAATTAAAATTTCGTGGGACTAATTTCAATGCGCACTTAAAAGAATCATCTAATAAATCATTAACAACTTCACCATTGCCGTTATTGTCAATCGATGGGTTAAAATTAACGTTTCTGTTTCTATTTCGAAGTGATCTTACTTCGTTTTTATGTTTTCGCCGTTCAATTCGACCTCTTAAAGTAGGCCGTCGAGGCATATTTATAATAAAAAATAAAACACACTATTTAAAATAAAAAAATAAAACTCGCGTCAAAAGCACAACCGGCTTATAAGAAAGAATCCAAAAGGAGAATACTCGCCGCAATTATAATAAGCGTCAAACCAAAAACACAAAAAGAAAAATCGGAACGAACACTTTCCAGCGTTGGTGCAATTATAATCAGCGTCCACTAAAAACACAACCGGCTTAGTATCAAAAATCGCAATTATAATCAGCGTCCACTGTATTTAAGTTAAAAAAGATTTTCCTTAATTATAAGAAAATCGCCACTTGTTAAATTTGCACTTCACAAGACACAACTCAAATAACAAGAGCAGAAGAAAGAAGAAAGTAACACTGCTTAATAGAGTGTGGGGAAATTTGAGTGCAGAGAGTATATGAAAATGAACAGTGAGTGCAAAGAGAATACAAAACGAAACGTAATGTATTCTCTTTCCCGTTCTTCTGAATAAAACATATATTCTGCACATCTATGAAAAAATACCTTTCGCTTGATATATGTTTCATTAAGATACATTCAATGGAAATAGGTTAAAAATGGATCACAATTTTTGACTTTGCCTATTAATATATAGATACAAAGGTAAAAACTCTTGACTTGAATCTGTTCTGCTATGTTAGCCTCAGTTTACCAGGCATAAGTGCTGACCCTGGTTAGTGCGTTGGATTACTTAAAAGGGGGTAAAATCTTCATTGCACTGGACAATCAAACGGAAGTCAGATGCATTGTTACGTACTTGCTTGATATTACATAACCGGCGCCCCTTTGGCCCCTGCTAACTCAACGAGAGGGAGTGGTTCTAATGGGTATAATAAGTCTAATAGGGCGCCATGTAATTTTTCTTTCATCGGGATAAATTATAAAATCCTTACGCGTGCAAGTTATACCACATGACTCTTGGTTTTGGGGGAAAATTCTTTGGAGGCCGTCAGCCAACCTTGTTTAATCACTAACTCTGGCTTCCTGTTCACTCGTTATTCTGCCTCTCCCAATTTGGTCGTGCCGATTTCCTTCGCCTTCTTATTTCTTCCACTTTCTCCTCGCCCTTTTTCTTTTCCACTTTCTCTTCACTTTATGTCTTCCACTTTCTCCTCAATGACTTTACTTAATTTCCACTTCACAACGTCTTCACAAAAGAGACTTCCCGAAAAAATAAAATAGATAAGAAAAAGGCCCGTTACCTCATTCGCGTGTCTTATCTAACCTCCCTTCACTACGTGACTTTAGACGGCCAGGTATATATCAGCTGTCAAATTAAAACCTTCGGTAAGATTCAAAGGTTCAAATTTGAATATTTAAAATTTTTGTATACAAACAAGATTATTAATTTCATTTTTTCACTTGTATGCACATTTCGAGTTCAAAATGTTCTGAAATATTACGTTCAGTATGTTTCCCTAAAGTAACGCGGGAATCGCACTTAATCGCTCTTAGGTAATTCCACACATCAATTAAAGTCTTTTTTTGTTTTGTTCCTCACACGCTGCAGTGTTCAGGTTTCAACGTTCCTTTGGAAATTACGGAACAATGTTCAAATTTCAACACTGGAGTTTAGCAGTTATGTTTCGAAAAGTTGTGTCTCGTGATATTAAAAGCGTTTTAGGCGAAATTTTGTTAACTAGGATTAACTATTACTGCAGAACGAGTGTTTCTTTGATGACGTAGTTGGTTTGCGACTCGTGTTAGAGGGGTGTGAGTAGGGCTGCAATAGCTGACAATAGGCCCCTCCTGAAAACAATACTTAGTTAGATGGTGGTTTCTACTTCCACACGCAAAACTTCTATAACAGTAGCCTTCCTTCTTTTGCGCTTTAGTCCGTCAAGGCTTACAACAATCATACAATACAATTTGATTGTTAATAATCAATTAGTAAATTTTCCTAATCTAATCAAACATGGGACGACTGGTAGAGCGATTACGTCCATAGGGTTCAGGATTTTAAATGGCACAGTCCCAGTTCCCGTATGTGTGGATTTCAATCCTTCTTTTGCGATAGGCGGCTTAAATTCGCCTGAATTGCTTTTAAGCCAGCGTGTAGGGGAAAGATTATCTTTATGGGTCCATTGTACAGGATAGTCGGCAATGATCAAGGAAGGAGCCATGGGTTTGAACAACGAAGAGAAGCCATAAAAGATGCAAT
>QYTT01088224.1:13125-28505 GCA_006980735.1 Dasypogon diadema | reverse complement strand
TTGATATAGCCGTTGCTACAATATGTGTAGTATATGTGGCTATATTTCGTTATATATGGCTTAGTAGAGTGGACAGTCGCAGTTGGTTGTTGTCTCTATCCGGTAGCATATGTGCGATGCAAAATTATTTCTTTATATGGAAAAATTACCGAGTAAAGCAGTCACGAAATTACTTAACGCCATTTTAAAAGTTATTGTGAGCTTGGAAGAAAAGTGTGTGGTACAACAAAGAAGTTTTTTTTTTATATATATTATTGATATAGAATTACAGTGATAATAAATATATCACATGTTCTAATGACTTTCTTCATTTTTCCGATAAAATGGTATGAATATTTCCAAAGATGTGAAATGTGTTACTATACGGATATTGAACAGAGATATAGACATGATCTAAATTCACATCTGCATAGCACGTACTAACATATTAAATTGCAATTGGTTAAAAACTAGAAGGAAGAAGTGCAAAAGTATGTAACATTGTGTCCTATAAAAAACTGTCTTCTGCTATACTTTATGGCAAAATTTAAACTTGCTTGTGTAATGCCGGCGATAGGAAATTGTAAATTTTGCAATTTTGAATATCGTGAGAAGTAATATTCACATGTTTATACGTGTCATCTATATTGAGATTATAGCTATATTCACTTTGATATATAATTAAAGGAAATTCAGCTATAATCGCCACTGTCCGCAAATGTCATATATCCTCTAGCGGGGTCTATATATAAATTATGTGAAATCTAGCTAAAATTTCTCTCAGTGTAGATTTGGACGGAATGAGTCCCCTTATATCTCTTGAACAGATGGTCGCGCTGTGTCATAAGATGATGAATCTCATGTGGGCAACCCTTAGCCCAACTCTCAGTATATAAATGTCCGAGACGAGTAAAATGGATTTTATACAGAATTTTTGAGCATTTCTTTGAGTAAGACTCAAACACATTCCACTTAACATCGGATCCAAAATATAATCCCAGGCTGTTCAGGATGATTGCGCTCGAATGTCTAAATTTGTTTATGAATTCTCGTTACTCAGCTATAGAAGAGAACTTTAGAATAATTTGATGATTCCATTACCTGAAATAGGTGTAAGGTTCTCTACTTATTGACGCCTTAACTGGTTTAGTAGAATACCTAATAAAAGAGTTACGGGGTATTCAGTGAAAAGGTACCTAAACTCCGGTATTTTGCAGTTTACAGAAAAACCTTTTTTTTTGGGATAGAGGATTTACACCATAAGCCCTCGATATGGTTTTATTATCAAATTAAAAATCCCTATTTCATTTGAAAGCGTACATCCGAAGTGGCGGCCTTGCCCTGTAAGTATCTACTTCATAATATTAAGTGTCTTAATTCTATCAATTTTAAAATAGTAGCTTATTCAATATAAATATTTACTTATTTTATGAAACAAATTTTAAGAGTCGAAAATTTTATTTACGCACCTAAAACTTTAAACTGAAATAGGAAAGAAGAACATTTCACAAAAACAATGTAACAGAATGGAGATATTCCAAAACAAGTGAGAGTTATCCACTTTTATAGAGAAATTCTTAAGAATTTGTTAACATTACTTTCTATTTTGCTTTGCAAATTTTAAGCGAGTCTGTGTAATTACTGTAATCCCAAAAAGTTTTCAACATAATCAAAGATATCCTATGAACGTCAATTTCAATGTTCACAACAGTTTACAGTGAGGAGAGCACAAATTGTGCGAAACGATGGCATTTCCTTTTCGGCAAGAACTAATCTTGGTGATCATCCTCGAAATCTTTGACATTTTCGCTAAATACATTTCTCCCGTCCGGATAATCAAATTTATTTCACTTGGTTGACTTTCATCGTGACTATAAAACAACTCTTTATTGACAAAAAAAAGGTTGCGTTTTATTACAGAGATTGTTACCGAATTAGGACCTAACCAAACTGAATAGTATAATTTATTGAATTTATCGCTGGTAACAAGACTAATGATGCTCTAAGTTCGGTGTCAGATCCAATTAAAAAGTTTTTCCCTATAATTGACTCTATACCAAAGCACTGTGTTTTGTACAGGAGGGTGTGGAGTGGGGGGGGGGCACAACCAAAGTATTGAAGGTTCGGTAGCAAGTGCCTATAATAGCTTTATCCAAGTTGAAGTTTATGATTAGCACAAGTCAGGGCCAATTGTGTGAAATTAACATTGAATCGAAGTTGTAGCACCGTAAGTTGATTTTATGAAGTGCTAATGACTCTTGACTGCCCTTTTGGTTGTACAAGCAATTCTAAAGCCTTAAAGGACATCAGTTAAATCCCAGGTCTTTTGAGTTTAAATTTAATGGGGGATCTCAGTGAATTGTGTGAGATAAAATTAGCTGCTTTCGTTCTGAAACTGTTTTATAATAAGACGTAATTCATAATAGGAAAATGCTTTAACAAACACGTAGAGTAATAATCAAATAGTCAATGCCATCCGCATAGTCAATGACGTGAATGTCTGTCGTTTCTAGGGAGCCAGCTATGATATTCCGCAGAAAAAAAAGTAACATTCCTCCCTGCGAATACTCCCTCGGTACTCTGCCTCTAAAACACGCGTGACCGGTCTGAATCCTGATCACCTTTGTTTCCCCCCACTTAATCCGGGCTTCGAAAAATGCTCTCAAATCTCTCATCTCTCCTTTTGGAACCAAATGAATTCAAATATTATAGCTCACTGTGGTACATATGCATATTACTTTGAGTAACATGCATCTTTGTCCTTGTACAAATTTTTTTAAATAAATTATTGTTATTGTCTCTCTAAGAACCCTAGCCGGAAATGTGGAAAATGCCGTAAGTGCTCGTTTGATGACATAAAATAAAACCTTGATGTATTCCATTACACTAACTAGAGGCAATCAGCTCACAATCGAAAGCTCTGGAGACACGCCACCACAAAGGAAATTAGGACCTTATGAGGGTCGCGGATTACAATGACACCGATTATTATTTCGTGATACATCGAAAGGCACAAAACACATTTAATGATTTCGATGTAATTACGTTTAAATTAACATGCATTAATATATAATAGTATATTCGTAAAGTAAAAAAATAAATTAGGCAAAATATAAGAAACTAATCATTGGCCTTTCCTCTTTCTTTTAAGAAGTAGCTGCCCTCAGTATCCTTTCCACAGACTCCACTGCCATTTCTCTATATTTTATGACTTCCTTGATAGCTCAATTGAAATATTTCTTTTTTTTCTCCCGCTAGAAATTACTTAACTTCTAACTACTTCTATAGAACTAATTCGTAACAAATCATAAGTGCGGATTTTCGTAAAATAAGTTCAGACTATATTGAGTTAACCTTTAAAATCACCTTTTGTCACAAATTCCTTTCACGATTTTAACAAGCCATTGTTAAAAATTTCTTTAAAGTTTATAAGAAATAATTCTTCATCATTCATTTAATCGGACATGAAAGCTACTTCGCATTTCTACACGCTTAAAGTTTACACAAGATTAACATCAAGGCCCTCGGACAAATTACAGCAATTATATTTAAGTCGAATCTTTTCTCGGAAAGTATTAAAAGTTTTTACTCTCCTCTACCTTGGGAGCGGCATACAATTATTTTGAATACTGACGTAAATTGGATGAACAGAACTTGCGTCTTTCGAAAATCTCGACATAAAACTTGGTTTAGTTTCCTTCAATTTATGGAAAATTTTGCACAGTTGTAACTTTAACTTTTTATTGGAATATAAGTGGACAGTTTAATAAATATTAAAGAAAATATTACTATTAAAGTTCCTATAAAAGAAAGTGTTAGCAATAAAAATACGGAAAATAACAAACTCCAATCTTTTACTCAAATTTATTGGAAGGAAGTCTCAATAATATTATTCGTGTTTTATCTGCGCATTAATATCACAAAAAAAAATTCTAATATCGTACCTGGGCATACCATTGAAATCCTATTTAAGTCTTTCATTGCATAAAAATTTTCAGGAGGTGTTGTTGAGATGTTAAGCCACCGGCCTTTCATGCTTTTCATGTTTGAGAGAGAAAAAATAACCGAAAGCTTTTCAGATTCATTATTACAAAAACACTACTTTCGAACTTATGATGCCAAGCGAAACATAAAAAAATGTGCTACTGCATCCACCCAAAAGATTTAGTTGCATCTCTCGTATCTTCAATGCCATAAAGGCATCGAATTTTTTCACATGAGCTCATCTTTTAGAGTGTTAGCTCTATACAGAATTTAGAAGTACTCCACGTCATTTAATACAACATATACAGGATGTTCAGGAATTCGTACATACTATTCAACGGATTCGGTAGCTGTGGTTTTAGTATGGGTGGCCGTCTTTTCAATGGTTAGGAGTTGCCGGTAGAAGAAGGGGATTTAATAATAAGTATTTTCCAGTAAATGTAAATACGATGTGCTTTCGATGAATTTTTTCAAACATTCCTGTTAACAACTGACAGTTTTTGCTGATATTTGGCACTAATCAGTATTGTTTGGTGTTGCCCATTATCGTTAATTCGTGGTATTCTGTGTTACTAACACGGATGCTTTGTTGAGAGTGGCATAGCGGCCAAAGGTGTTTTTTGTCTCAAGGTTGGCAACATTGTGAACTATGTCCGTGCTGGGTGTGGTCCTGATTCCTTCACCCCAATTCATTGTGAACTTATCAACTCGCGTCGTTTTCACAAATTGTGGCATCCTCTTTTCAGTTTATCAATTTATCCCGCTCGGAAGGCAGCCGCGAAGAAATCAACCCAGGTGAGCGATCACGCGTACTGCTGAATCAAACGCAAAAATTTAGAAACGTTCTTAATATAAGGGGACTAAGAATAAAAACTCATGACGTTTTGCAGTCCTTGCGTTCTTGTTGTTTTGATGTCGTTACGCGAACTGATTCAACCTACACCATGGATTCAAATAATTTATAAAATGTTGCATATCATAAATGTTCTCCGCAAAGCCGAGTGTCTCCTTTATAGGACAACTAAAAATCGAAAGCGACAACCTTTAAAACGCATATTAAAATACGAAACATTAAATATCATTTTCCATATTAAAATGCGTTAATTTTTTTGCGTAGGGGGGGAATGCATTACGCACCTAGGGGGACTAGCCCCCCATGTGCCGAACTCCCCAACATTCCGAGTCTGCTAGCTAACCCCCCCCCCCTCCCCCCGCCCTCGAGAGCGTATAAGGGGTCGTCCCATCTCTTGGAGAGGTAGCGTTACGTCCCTCTTTCGGGGATGGCTGGAAAATAATTCCTACATTTCAGCATACTAGAGTAGTGGCCTAGCAAGCGAGTTATATAGTGTTTACGTAATTTGAAGGTTAGAGAACCTCTTCGACCCGTGAACGTGTTAATTAATTCAAGCAGGGAGTTCGTTTTGGGAACATCGTAATTGATATGAGAAATAAGGTCCAGTTTCAGATCAAATATTATGCCTAGGTTGGTGTGTTGATAGGGTTCCCAAGGAGAGAAATGGATACGTCAGACGGAGCAAGGCGCTGATTTGTATGTTTGTGTGTCGGTGAAAGCAATAATTTTTAAATCATTATAAACTAATTTAATCAAAAATATAATTAGTGATAAATAGTTAAAAGTGTCAAAGACATACACGAAACAAGTTTTACTTCAATCGTAGGTGAGGCACCCACCATATTTTTATCTCTTAATAGTTGATTGCAAGGCTTATTAGTATTTTAACGATCTGTAAACATTCCACTTTGGATAATTCAAAACGCTTTATTCCATTTCCGACGGGATGAACTTTACGTTCTCTGCTCTAAATAATTGAATTTAACTCTTTATAGTATTTTTTACTCACTTTTTACGACAAGTAGAGGTTATTGTTGATTTATTTTCTGAGTCACCCACAGATTTTAATTAAATATTTTTAATTTTTCACAATATTGTGCTATTGTAACTGTATAAAATTAACTTGAATATAAGGACATATATTCACGTTAAAATGGCATACGATACTTTACATCAACATTAAAAGATTTTAATACTATTGTAATGCCAAACTGAAGCACTCAAACAGTATTCTTAGCTGCAAAACGAATCTAAGTGGATGTAGTGGCGCCGAGAGAAATATGGTATGTAGTTTTCATATGCATATACATCGTCAGAAGATAAACTGACCCCAGTTGTTTGGCGCCACAAATGCTTATGTATGAAAGTAGGGCTCAAATTACACAAATTTCTCTTAATTTCACCGGCAGTGTCACATGCTACCAGAAAATGTTCTTTTACGAATTGTCTCAACGGGGGTCAAAGGGTTAAAAACCCTTCCAATCAATCAGTTTAATGTGGATGTATGGAAACCCGTGTGATTGATAAAGGGCTCACATGAGTGATGGGACTGTTAAGATTTATTCGCCACTTGAAACAAACATATATCTAACTAAGAAGGATGGTAATTATTTTGTATAATTTGTTGGCTGTTGGGGACAAAACTATTTGGCGACAAATTAGGAAAATATTTTTAATTTTACAGCTGACATCTGTGGAAACCTAATAGTTACATCCCTTAAGTATTCTACAACTCATGAATCTTAGAACATGAAACTCGGCAAGAATTAGTTAAGTTGAATTTGATGACATTTTCCACTCCGACGCTTGTTTCCACTCACTACGTAAATTAAAAGAATCAATAACGGAAGAAGATAGTGAGATACTTTCCTACCACAAACGTATTTACATTTCACGCCGGAGATTAACTTAATTCCGTCTTTTGGTAGCCTTGTACACACTTCACATGATCCCAATGGGGGTTGACATACAAGGATAACCTAATACATTCGACTGAGCAACTTATTACGTTTATGGGAGTCATGTGGCAGCTTTATGGGTCTGAAATGAAATCAATTTTAGTTTAGAACTTTTACTACACACATTCATTACAACTTCTTTCCCCTAGAAATCATAAACTTCGGAAAGAAAATTAGTAATTAAGTGGCTTCGTATTACTCATCAATCATTTCAATGGTTACCTCTTCTCTTAGCATGGAACTATTACCCACAGAGGAATTTGTTTGCAGGTCCCTCCCCTCCCCCTCCCACATAATTGCAGTAGCGAGAAGACATTTACAACAGAATGGTTTTAAAGGGAGTTCCACTATGCGCGGTTTATGCAACTTTATGGTAGGAAGAAAATGCATATATTTAAGTTATTGAATTATACAATGCACTCGATGCAAACATGTGAAACATTAGCAGACAGCAAAGCGGAAAGCTATTTCTTAGAGTCATAACGTTTTGAATATTGCAATTTCCTCAAGAGAATTTAGTTAAATATTTTATGCAGTTAAAGTAGTTGTTTTCAACTTTGCATAACTCCACCGGGAATTGAGGGCGTGAAATTGAAAGGGTTTTACTTAATTTACACTTTGTAGATAACGTTACAGAATGTATTTTAACAATTTATGTACATAACTTCTTTCGGTTCTATGAAGCGGGATATGGATTACGATTTTCCATACGTTCTAACGTGGTGCTAAATTAGGTTATGTTAGAGCAGCGACCACATATTAAGCAGCTTCTCATGAATTATTTTAATAGCACATTAATTGCCATGCGGGTGAGGATTATGGAGATTTTGGTATCAAAGAAACCATGAATACAGTTCAAAGAAGAAGCTAATACCAGAGACTTTCATCTTCTTCTCCCTCCTTCAAAGTGTAATTAGGTAGAAGAAAAAGAACGGTTTAATGCGTCAGTTCGATAAAATCTTTATAAAACTGCAGTCTTGTGGCCACGGAGAGGTTATAAGGGGGGTGAAGTTTATATGGAAATTTCGAAATAATTCAAACATTTTTAAGGATACGCAAGATCATTAGATTCCCACAGTACGGATTCATTTTAACCACTCCATAAAGATAGACCACTATAACAATACATTTTTTAAAAATACTCATCGAGACCAATCTTCTGATGCCACACTTAACTGGAAAAGACGTGATGAAAAATTTGTGATTTCCTCTAGGCAAATGCCCTAATTTTTGAATTCCGGAGCTGATTTTTTTCACTAATTTTTTAATTACGCCGGAGTTGATAGTCCGATTTTAATGAAATAAATTACAGTGGAAAGGCAAGGGATGTAACTTTCATCCTCAACCACTGAGAGGCTCACAAAGTTTCATGTCAATTCGCTAGATGGCAGTTTACCTCCAAAATCCTCTAATTTTATTCCATTCAATTTCACAATTTCTATTTAAATTATACGCAAACAGTCAGCTCAGCCAAAATGTAGACATCAAAATTTTAAAATGTAAATTTTCAACCAAAATTTTAGCCCGATTTTTCACAAAAACAAAAGTTAGAGATCTCAGAATGGTCTCGAAAAATCACAAAAAATTAACAAAGTAAAAAATGAAAAGAATTTTGAAAATCGGGTGATATTTATCTGCGATATTCAATTTTCAATGTAAATTAAATAGAAATTTTCCTAATTTTTTACCACCTTGGTACATATTGTGACGTCATATGTTCACATAGTTAGTACATTTTTCTTGTGGTAATTTTCTACAATACAATTGATAAGGAATTTGTAACAAAAAACCTTATCTCGATTGTGCTAATAGTTTAAGAGATATAAGAAAAACACCTTCACATCTTCCGTGAAATTAATGGAAAAACTAATCAATTTTGATTAAAAGCACCATTTCCCAAATACGAATAACTTTCTAACGGTATATTTTTTATCGGACAAATGGGTATCAATTCGCATATAGAGTCTATTACACATGTTTCTATAAAAGTTTCATCCCGATCCGGCTAATAGTTTAAGCGTAAATGTTTTGTTTTTGTTTTTTTATACCCCTAATTTCTAAGCGAATTTTTTATGATTTCAGTTAAAAATCGGTTTTTTGTTATAACGCAAAAACGCTAAATAGGAGAAAATTCATATTTATGGTGATTTATGGAGTTTATCAAGAGGATCGTAAATATTAGGGACACTTGCGCCCTGCTCTCTTCCCCTCTCTGATATTCCACAAAAGCCACGTCTACACTACCACCTCAAGTGGTAAAGATTTGAACCGAAAATTTTTCGAAGATTTAAAACTTTTGTTAGAAAAATTCCCGAAAATCCAAACTATTACATGCTATTAGATACCCCGACCCCTTACCTACCTATAAATTTTCACTAAAATAGACGAAAAGTTATCAAAGTTATAGCAAATCTAACAATTTTGAACCACCCTATATGCCAGTTTAAATTAGTGATCCCCCATTTTTTACAGACTCCAATAGAGTATACAAATACCTAATTCCAGTATTAACGCCCAAATGTAAAGTATAATTTTCGAACACTCCTCATTTTTTCGAAAATATTCAAAAATTTGAAATTTTTCTGCACAATCTTATTGGTACATATAATACCTATTATTATACCAATTTACATTTAAATCTCTCAACAATTAAAAAAGTTATTAGAAAAACAATTTTTTAAGAATTCACTTTCAAACGAACTCATTTCTGTGAAAAATATTTTTCTTAAATCCTACCGAAAAGAAATCTAAAAAATATATTTATGTTAAATTTTGAAGTTTGAAAGACTATTAGTTATGTTTTTTTCTTTTTACTTTAAAAAATCAAATATATGTTGATGTCTTCATGCTGTTGAAGCAAGAAAGACTGTTATATTCGTTTATGGTGTAATAAAATATATATATACATATATATTTTCCATTGTAACCTCTATTTTTTGTATTCCAAATATGGTCAACGTATTTATGCTGATAACATCACTTTTTCTGGTCATTATGTTGGAAATGTTGTATATGTGCAGAGCCTCGAGATAATTTCTTTTTGTAGAATGAGATAATTTCCTTTTTGTAAAATTTTGGCGTTTTCAAAATCTGGGTATGCTTATTATTTAGACAAAGAGCTGCAAGGGCAGTTTTGTTAGAAATATTGCTATTTAAGTCAGATCGATGGCTTGTCAGTCCAAGAGATGATATCATTCCTACACAGGCCATGTTATATTGTGCTCCTGGCCCACCTCGGCAAGGTATTTTATATACTCGGTCTGTTGTAATATCTACATTTTTTTTCTTTTAATTTACTAAAAATGGTGCCAACAGTTTTTTCAATTTTAAACACTAATTTTAAATTTTTATTATGTGATCTTAAAATAAAAAATTATTATGTGGTCTTAAAATAACATTGTAAATCTCTCAATATTGTGAGTACAAACTTACATTTGTAGTTGGAATGTATGGGAGAACATGTTTTTCAACTACAATTTAAAAACAAATATGGCAGATAACATATTCATCGTACGGAGCCCTCTCCACGCGAGTTCATCTCGCACTTGTCCGACTTTTTTTCTTGGGATCAACTTTGAAGGAGAGCAGATCGCAATTTTGACGTCATAATATGAATCGTTTTAGAAAAATTTCACCGCCCTTTTCACAGATGAGTATCGCCTTTCCATAATGTTGCCAATTTCCCGAAAACTTTTCCCCGTAATTCTGTAATGCGTTCAGGCTCGGACACACTAATTTTAATTACGTTTTCGACCCCATGTCAACTAGCGCACCATTTTTTTCATTTTAAATTTACCTTGAATATATATGTGAGCATTTCCTAAACTGGAAATATGCAAACAATGTCGAAACAATAAATCTCATTACAATACCAACAATTAGCGTAGATTTTTCTAAATTGTAATTTCACATTACTTGGTGTACCCAGAGTTTTTCTAGTTAGTGTATCTGGAGCAATGATTAATTAACACTAGGTTTACCAAACCCGTCATTTTGACGAGTAACCTAACTTTCAATTGCATTATTCAGCGCATTATTTCTATCTCTGTGGACACAAACAAAAAATAATTTTTACGATACCACAAAGTTGAAGAAAAATAGCCTTAACAACTTTGTCTACTTTCTCATTTCAGAAATTTCCGGAAAATTGCCTAATTTCTGTAAATAACAGGACTAAGATTTCATTTTTCTCAAAAAATCTCAAAGCAAGTGGAATACGTAATTTCCCGAAGGAGTGATAACAATATTTATTTGCATATATCTTTCATTTATCAAACAGAGGAGTAATGTTCGCCTGTAGGGCAATTACACGGTCCTGGAAATGTAGAATAACACCAACTGACATACTTTTATTGGATTATGTACGTTATTAACCATCAGAAAGCAGCTTAAACTTCTACTTAAGAGATTTTGGGTTTGTAAAAGTGAGAAAATGACAAATATGTGAAGTAATCTTGGAGAAACTTTTTCGCAGTATTCTTTGAGCGATGAGCTGGTCTTCTTTTGAAGGATACAACATGTATTTAAGAAAAATTCTATGTCGGAAATGAAATAATTTGTTTTACTTCAAAACGTTTGATTTGGAGATTTACAAATATAATTTTGCTACGGTTCAAAAGCCTAATTCTGAGAAATAAATTAACATATATCTGAAAGTCAAGGGAAAGTAGGGACCTCGTATGTGTATGGGAAGGATTAATATGAATATGATTCTAATCCAGATGGAAAAATGAATACTTCCCATCCGCAGCGAACCACGCCATTGAATCCCCGCACATGGACCGTGATAAACTCATTTCCCTGGTTCTCTTAGATTTATCGAAGACTTTTGACACCATGGCTCTCGAAAAGCTTACCACCTCTTTTCAACTCAGTGGCTCAGTACATGGCCCCTTGTACGGAGGTGTCCCTCAGGGATCAATTTTAGCCCCCTTATTAGTCGTTTCAGATGTGCATGTTTACATTTATGCAGATAATGTGTAGCTTTTTACTTGAGTCTTTACTTAGGTCTTCTTGAGGACTGCATTGAACGTATCAATAAAGATTTAGAGAGGGTTCACTTCTGGTATAAATGCAACCGGCTACTATTGAATCCTGTTAAATCCCAATGAATTATATTTTATGACTGCACACTTGATGTAAGCGATATTCCGCCTGTGATCTTGAATGAGGTATCACTTCTGGTACAGACCAGTGCTGCGAATCTTGGTATTATTTTCAACAATAAAATGAAATGTTGTTACTATGCAATGTCGAGGATCGCTTAGATCTATGGTGGTTTACGTAAACTATGGCCATCAGTTAGTTTTTTGCCGACTTTCATCACCTCACGCCTTAACAAAGCACTTTTCTATTTCTTACGCTGAAGACACATTTGATGCCCATCAACATGACAAAAAAATACCTCCTGCATCGAGTACCTTCTCTACCATTCTCACCAACTGATGAAGTGCAGATTCCGTCGATTTTCCAGTCTTATATGCATGCTGGTTTACATTAAAGTGGTCTCCTTGAGCATAGCACCCACCAGGTTGTACATTAGCACCCTCTCCCTTATTTTTAACAGACTGTTGTCCTTAACTGAGCAGCCTTAAAAACTTCGCCTCGATGTATTCCATCTTCACTGGTTTTGGCAGAAATATCATTTTTGTTTCCCTCCATTTTGTCGGTGTATGTCTTTTCGCAAGACAAATGTCATCACAAATTTTTCCTTGGTCGCTATCTTCTTTAGTTTACTACTTTTAGAGAACCTTCCACTGCACTCTTTTTCGTTATAAAAACTTCTTTTCATCTCTCTATCTCTCTTTCATCTTATAGTTTCCCAATGCCATTATTCCTGATGGCGTGATGGCGTGCCCCTTTTCACATCTATTGTAGCCCCATTCAAGTCGAGTATTTTTTATCTAATATATAACGTATTACCCTCTTTTTATCTTAGAAAACAAATGTTTAAATTTCAAATCTATTCTTCCCGTTCTTTTCCACTTGGTCCCACAAATGTTTTGTCACATAATTTGTACTCTGTTTATAATTTCTAAATTATGTTAATTGCAAAATTTAATAAAAACTTGGAAATTAGAAAATTATTTTAGATGATATTTTCCCAGCGAAAGTGGGGAGCGTAGCAATTATTCTGAAAGTTATCAATCCTCCCGATATTATTCCGCATAAAATAATTAGCCAGAAAATATCTGGACAAAAGGGGAATTTCTCTCATTCTACTTAATAAAGTTTCCTCATTTTCTTTTGTTAACTCCAAAAGTTTTCTTTTCAATTACGTAAACGTGACCGAATCAAGTGTTAATCTTGAAACAGAAATTCATTTCCCTTTCGGGTACAATGACAAATATCAAGTCATTTGGTTTGGGTTCGCTTATTTTGGGTTACATGACAAAATGTGATCCAACCCTACCGGTTACGACTGGAAGACAGTGTTGCTGCATTCATTCGTCCCCCGTTGGTTTACAGGTCAACAAAAATATGTTTCAATGACAATTCGAGGCACGTAGTTCCAATTCCTGAACTCCAGAAAGAGGAACCTTTTATTTTCGCAGGAAATCAGATTGGGGATATTTTGAGGGTGTTTAAGCCTTGTGTTTCTAGATTTTATTTTACGATTTTTATTGTCTTCACTAAGCGATACATGAGTCTTAATTTAAAGTTATAGCACTTGGAAGATTGAATACGATCACTTATATTGAGCGAAGGATGGTCGGGAACGAGGTATTTATTAGAGATACTTTTTACACGTTGCGACCATACATTGGAAGTTTATCGTTAAGTTCTCGGATATTGATTTCCAGTTTTGGTGAATAATATCCTTATCGAAGTAGGGAAAGTTGCTTGCATGCCGGAGCATGGATGGTTGCTGGTAACACAGATGGTTGCATAAGAGGTAGAAATGCAAATATGCAATCGTATGGGATCTTGCATGTCAGCGCATGGCAGGCCGATTGTTTGCCAGATGTTTACCTCGCTGGTCGCTATATTAATTGTTTACAGAATTTTCCATCGACCAGCGGGTTTCAAACTTGTTTTATTTCGAAATTCAGTGGTAATTTTGTGCCCAGCGACCTAAGCGACCCGACCATCCATGTTCCGATATGGAAGCTTACTAATGCCATGTTTTTCATGTGATTATTGACTATTTATTACCAGAACTCATTCAACAAATTCATTGTTTGCTCAAAATAGGTTGTTGAAATTTTTATCTTGATATCAAACTTATTTCGTTCTTAAAGAGCACGTTAAGAACGTAGCCAGTCCCCAGGGGCTGACATTTAAAAGCTCTCTCAGAACAAATAGATTTTAACATATAATTCCCTCACGAAAGCTCAATCGCACTCAACGTGTTAAGAGAATCTAATAAGGCATTAATTGAATCAGTTGCTTATTCGTAGATAGCGTAATCAATAAAATATTTATTTTTAACAGTATCGTCTTTATAGAGTTGCAGCTCTGTGTTACGTTTCTTGAAAAAATGTTTCAGGTGCTGTTTAATGCCCAAATATATTGATTCTTTTTCCACGTTGCTAGGTCTTTTTTGAAATTGTTATAGATTATGTTCGCTTAGAGGGTCAATCCAACTTAAACCTGGAAAATGTTCTATTGTGATATCACATACATGGAACTTCGCACGAAATTTCTCTTAGAAAAGAAATATACAGGGTAGAAGTTACAACCAGCCAGAAGAATTAAAAACTCTCACCATTCCTCACAGTTCCTTGACTAATACTTCCTCAAGTGAGCCGACCTAACCTGAGTATTCGCAGAGAAGTTTTTGAATACATACTTTCATCCTCCTCCTCGACCATATTTTACAACTTTCGTGGTAAGGAACCATAGTGCGCTCCACATGCTTGCCAAACAGAAAGTGCGTTGTCCATCGATCGTTGTCCCCAGCTCTCACTCCGCAACCGGTTTCGACGACGAAACGGCCAAGCCACATATTTGGACTAAGGTGACAGTGAGTCAGTGACGAAATCGGAGTTTTTTAGATATCAATAAAATCGAAAGTATAAGAGCTATGTAATTGAAACTTTATACGTTTAATAAGTCCACTATTGACATCATATCCCGAGAATTTTGTTTATCTGGTATAATCCAAACCCAAGTTATGAGGGTTCAAAAAAACGTCGAAGCGCTTCGAGAAAAGGTAGGTAGTGCCCTTGCGCTTCGCTTGGCGACCATTCAAGGCCAAATAAAAGGGAACACCCACTAAGAGAGGAGGCATCGATATGTAAATAAACAAAGCGGACCAAAACTTCTGTAAGACATCAAACTCACCACGACGAACAAAATTATACTAAGAAGTTCACTAGTAACAGAAAGAGATCGGACCTTTTTACTAATTTTTTCAAGCTTTTCTCATTTGGGGTCAAAATCAACCCTTTGGTAGCTCTAGTGTTAAATATGAATTGTTCTTGGGACTGGCACAAAAAGTTAGTGAAATTTAAGCTATTAATTTCCTCACAATTTTTCCATGCAATATAAAAAACTGTTTCAGTTTATTTCAGTTTATAATTGAACACCTTACTCCCTAGAGGTTTTGGAAGAGAAAAATTGAATACACTAAAGCTTGCAGCTATAAACGTAAAAATCCATTT
>QYTT01088223.1:6777-27550 GCA_006980735.1 Dasypogon diadema | reverse complement strand
TTTCCTTGTTGTTTGTTTTGTTTTTCATCTACCAGAAAAAGGGTGCATTATATAACATACCCCATTATGTATACCTGCATCCATAGATATATAATAATGGACTAATCAGTTTGCTGGTGTACATGGCACTTGTTTTTTGATATGCCCCTCTTAGTGCAGGGATTTTATACGGAAAAACATTAGTCCCAAATTTTCATCTGATTTATTTTCTATGTCGCTTACACTATCAGGGTAACATTTGTGGGGACCGAACAGAAGCGGATTGTAAAGGCTACAGGTACCTCCAGTTACTGCAAACATCTGAGGTCTTTTTTGGTACAGCCCTTGTGGCGGTAGCTTTAGTAATAAAAAATTTAACGAAGAAGTGCACCTCCTTTACTATTACCATAAATAGCAAAGAGTGTAACTCCCTGTAAACAAATATACTCACAACCACAATTAACGATCGAAATTGGATCGAGTAGATAGCCGGGCAATAAGCCGATCAGTCTGGAGCAGAACCGCATCACGAGAGCCTCGCAACAGTTTTTATAGTTTGTATGAATCATCGTGTGAGTGGCCCACGGTTAACTACACAATAACAAAAAGAAATCCAAACAAACGACAAGCGGCCACATTGGTGACCCCGACGGCTCAACGCAACTCCCGATATTTTTTTTATCTATTAAAAATATTCGAGGACGTTAATAATTAAAGTGCAACACTCCTGAGTTCACTTTGAAAAACAAAATTTCAAAGTTGTCACTCAATTGCATCGATGTGGAAGCTCCGGATCACAGCAGCACAGGGCAAGCAAATAAGCCTTGATCTTGCAAAAATATTGCAACAATAAAAGCAGCGGTACCTAGCTAGCAGCTAATCTTGGTTTTCATCGGTGGATGCAACCTGTGTTCAAGCGAAAATTGCAGATTTTAGGCACATACATTACTCGACCATAGAGCTTTCGATTAGCCAATTCACCACCACATTGCATCCGGTCAGCACATTTTTCTTCACTGGGCATCTTCTTCAACAAGCATCTTTGTCCCGCATTACTTAAATTGCAAGCTAAGTTTAGTGAGTTTCAAAAAACAGGTGCAAAATTCAATGTTATTTTGTAGGTTCCCTGTTGTTTTCGATTTATAAATGCAAATTGCTACTGTACCGTGAGTGGTGGATATGGAATGAGAAGCCGCAAATGTAAGGCTATATCGTCCGAATTAAAATTATCTCTTGCTAATATTGTAAGTACAAAATTAATTTTCCTTTCTCTATTAAATACACAAAATATTTATAACCTATACAGATTTCAATAACTTCAATACGTTTCGATAAATAACATTAATTTATAAATACCAAAAAAAAACCAAAAATACGTAAACAAATTGAATAAAAATGAGGCGGGTACATCGGGGGAGTCTGCGAGAGAAATACTGCAAGCACCTGACAATGAGCCAAAATTCGATGCAACACAAAATCCATTCGTAGCGACTTTAAAAATCCCTCCAGATCTATGGTTCCTTCAAGTTGAGTCTCAATTTCGGGTAAAAAATATAACTCAATCAAATACATCGTCGACGCTCTACTTAACCCACCGGTTACGGAAAAATATGAGGATTTGAAGAAGTTGCTCCTAACACGAAGTAGGGACTCTGAGGAGCGACGCCTTGACGATTTACTACATAAAGTAGAAATTGGAAATTACAAATCGTCCGAACTTTTCCGCCATATGGAGTCACTAGCCGGTGGAAACAGTCTAGTTAATAAACCTTTATTACAAAAATTGTGGATTAACAAGCTTCCACCTTCCATTCAAGCTTATGTGATAGCAATCGAAAGTGCTCACTCACAAGAGGAAGTGTTTTCTATTGCCGATAAAATCTACGATTCCACAACTTCTACTAAAATTTCAAGTATTACCTCAAGTTTAACGTCAAGCAGCATCAATAGCATTTCAAGCACTATAGATGATATTTGCAATCTGTTAAAGCGCCTCGAATTAAGACAAGCAAGGACAAATCGATTTTCGTCGAAACCACGGCTTTTCTCAAGATCTCAATCGCAGAATAACTTCTCTTATTGCTGGTACCACAAAAGATTTGGTAAAAATTCTAAAAAATGTACGCCCCCTTGCAATTTTAATTGTGGGAATGCACCTAAATCGAGTTACGATAATACAAAAAAAAACAAAAAACTAAATATATCTACCTCGAGAGCGGCGTCAAAGGCAGATAGTTTTTCTCGCCGCCTTTTTGTTTATGATAAAAACACTCAGAAATATTTCCTTATCGACACAGGTGCCGAAATTTCAACCATTCCAAAAAATTCATTCGGTAAATACAGCCATAAATCTGATTATAACTTACTTTCCGCTAACGGTACGCCTATATCAACGTATAGTACTAAAAAATTAGAAGTGGATTTGAATTTACGCCGAAATTTTGTTCATAACTTCATAATCGCTACCCAATAATAGGTGCCGATTTTTTGTATAAATTCAATCTTCTGGTCGACCTACGCCAGCCAAAACTTGTCGATAAAGAGACTACATCATTGTACTCCTAAACTTTGTCTTTTACAAGATGAATTTGGTTCAATTTTAAATGAATTCCCATCCCTAACACGACCCCTAGACTTCAATATGCCAGTTAATCATGACGTAGTACACCACATTCATACAGATGGACCCCTTCCTTTAGCAAGACCCAGAAGATTGAACACAGAAAAATACAACATAGCTAAATCTGAATTTGAGATTATGATGAAAATGGGTATTTGTCGCCCGTCGTCATCTGCAGTTGCCTCCCCTTTACATTTAGTGGAAAAAAAGGACAGTCCAGATTGGAGACCTTGCGGAGACTACCGGCAACTGAATAGCGTTACTAATTTCGACAAATACCCGCTACCCAACATACAAGATCTTACCATCAATTTACACGGTTGCACAAGATTTTCCAAAATTGACCTCGTTCGGGCGTATTATCAGATCCCGGTTGCCCCGGACGATGTTTATAAAACAGCGGTGATCACACCATTTGGTTTGTTTGAGTTTCTCCGCATGCCATTTGGAGTAAAAAACGGAGCTCAAACTTTCCAAAGGTTTATTAACGAGGTGCTCTCTGGCCTTAACTTCACCTTCGCATATGTTGACGACATATTGGTAGGCAGCAAATCTGCGGAAGAACACAAACAACATTTACGCCAACTATTTGAGAGCTTACGGATTAAACGTCAATCCTTCTAAATGCATTTTTGGTGCTACCGAATTAGATTTTCTGGGACACAAAACAAATAGTAAAGGCATAGCACCTTCTCAGTCCCGAGTTCAGGCCATAAAAGAGTTTCCTTCTCCCAACACAGTAAAAAAATTACAAAGATTTTTAGGAATGATTAATTTTTATCATAGGTTTATATCCAGGGCAGCAACCAAAAATGATCCATTATATGACCTTTTAAAAAATGCAGGCAATAAAAAACGCTCCAAAAGTACCTTCGAATGGTCCGATGAACATGAAAGCTGTTTTAAAAAATTAAAATATTATCTTGAAAACTATACCCTTCTAGTGCATCCAAACAAAAAAGCAAAAATCAATTTATGTGTAGATGCCTCTGGAGACGCAGTTGGTGCCGTGCTTCAGCAGTATAACTCAGATCATTGGGAGCCTCTTAGTTTCTTCTCTAGACGTCTTAAGCCCGCAGAAAGAAAATATTCTACGTTTGATAGAGAGCTTCTAGCAGTCTTCCTTGCAATAAAACATTTTAGGCATTTTGTTGAAGGTAAAAGCTTCACCGTGTACACCGATCATAAACCCTTGACGAACGCTTTATTCTCGAAATCTGAAAAGTCTCCGCGTCAAACAAATCAGTTAGGTTTTATATCTCAATTCACTGACGATATGAGATGCATTAAAGGTATTAGCAATATAGTCCCAGATACCCTTTCACGAGCACATGTTGACTCAATTGAAAAGTTCGACCTAGAAACTCTAGCCGAAGAACAAGAACTCAAGACGAAGAATTAAAAAAACTTCTAGAGGAAACACACCCAAAATCCTTTATATTAAAACGAATTTACAGTCCGTTGGAAGGCAAAGACGTATGGTATGAAACAAAAACAGGTACCATTAGACCTTTTGTCCCTAAAACCTTACGAAGACTCATTTACGATAAATTACATAATCTCTCACACCCGGGTATCCGTGCAACCAGAAAACTTCTTTCTTCGCGCTATTTTTGGCCCAGGATGAATAAGGAAGTCAAACTCTGGACAAAAAGTTGCACAGCATGCCAAAAAGCTAAAGTACATAGACACATTTCGTCTCCTCATGGCACCATTAGCACACCTAAGAGAAGGTTCGAGCATGTTCATCTTGACATAGTTGGTCCACTGCCCCCTCCAATGGTTATTCATACTTGTTTACGATTAAAGATCGTTTTTAACATTGGCCTGAAGCAATTCCTTTGAGAGATATAAACGCACATTCAATAGTTAGTGCATTTATTCTTCACTGGATTTCAATATATGGCGTTCCACGAACCATAACTACCGATCAAGGGCGCCAATTCGAATCGTCCATTTTCAAGGAACTATCCTCTATCTTCAGCAGCCAACGTATACGTACAACACCGTACATATTACCGTACGTATACATGACATTTTCAATATAGAAAATGTCTTAAACGTCTTCGGCTAAAAGGTGTGTTATTTCCATTGTATGTTGGTAGAACTTTCACCACCCTTTTTAAATGCTATAAAGAAGCAGTGGACCAAATTTCACAAACTTTCATTCATTCTTATGCAAGTTATAATGGAATTACTGTTTGTGGAGTAAAGGGGGGTTCCCCTCCTCAAAATTCATTCATTTTCGGTGGAACGCTGGGGATTGGTATGATGTATATATGTATCGAATTTCAATTTTGTATCTTTAGAAATGCGAATTTTTCAGTACTTTATTAATTTTCATTAAATTAGGAGGAGGATGTGTGTGTGTTTGTGTGTGATTCCTGTGGGCCGATTATGCTCATATACGAACTCAACCTCAAAAATAAAATAACAAACGCAGATACCGAATTTCAGCTTTCTACGTTGATCCGTTCGCCCGTAATCATATTAATAGACGGATGGATGGAAGGACGGACGGACGGACAGACGGACATGCATAAATCCACATAACTGTTGATCCTGAGTAGGTATCTAGTAACTTTTATGGGCCTATGATGACTTCTTCAAGGTATTACAAACGGTAGACCAAACTTATTAAAGTACTTGTTATACAAAGACCTCAAAAAGGAATAATTAAGGAACGTCCTAATCACTTGTAGACACATTTTAATAATTTTCAATGCACATGACATTTGTGTAAAAAAAGGTCTCCTTTGTGTACTCCTAACATCTTGACATTTCATTATTTGACTGTTGCCCAGAATAGCGTCTATTTTCCTTTTTAGCAAATTGCTTCAGAGTTGATATATTTCGAGGAGGTCTAGTAAGAAATTAGGACATGCTTTGGTAAATTTTTGTCGAGTTAGCGATATTACTTTATTCCCGACAGCATTATGAACTTAAATGACACGGGAATTGATAGCATATATATTATTCTACAAAAATAGCACAGAGGCAATTTTTGTGTTTTTGTGCAATAGAAAGACTCTCTTAGCAGGATTACACAGCTCATAATATCAGGCTCCGCTGATGGGCAAACATAACCTTTTATGTGAGTGGTTTTAATCAGTATGAAATTTTAATCAATTTTCGCTTTGCTGGAATGATGGAATTTTCTATTTATTTTTTCTGAAAGATATAAAATGTTTGTTACGTTTTTGTTACTATTGTGTGCAGACTAAGTCAACATTTTTACAAAAATGAAATGAGCAGGATTTTTGTTTGCGGTCGTACCTTACCTTAAGGAAGGCATAATGAAGTTTATTTCATACTTAAACGGTATGTGCATATGGAAAGGGCGTTGGCCTTTAAAGGTAAATAAGTGCTCATCAGTAGCTACAAAGAGGACACAGATTTTTAATTTTTACTTATAGCTCAGATCTGTCTTCTGTTCATATTAATTTTTCATCGAATCTTAGATAGTTTAGAAAAAATTCAAGTGTTTTTCTTGATACAGAAAATATGTATCTTGCACCTCTAGAATTTGGATCAAAGAGTTTTGTAGAAGGTAAATGGCCCTGCAGTATTATTTGCTTGGTGTACAATATAATTAGATCTATTATGTGTGTTGATATAAACAAGGAAGCGCAGCTATTAGACATATTACATCTTTGCCTTACATGTATTTCTTTTAAATTTTTCCTGCTGCAAATCATAAAACCGAAGCAAATTCAAATTCAAATTGATTCAGCGGGGCGTGTATTCGAGTATGTATTGATGTTCGCCAGGGTGTTTTTTTTAATTAACAGTACGACAGATACTTCAGTTTCCTTTAACTGCATCGGTAATTATGTACGTTTAAACAGATCGTCGGATATTAACGTCGCTCTTGTGCAATATATGTCGATAACTCGGTCCTCCACCATGAAAAACAGACAGTGGCATTCTATAATATAATACAATTTTATGATTTATGGAGTGGATGTAAAGCAGAGAGATGAAAGACACAAAATTTTATCCAAACTCAGTAAATTCTTACAAAAGACATTTAGGCATACAACGACGAATCGATGTCATCAAGTATTGATACTCCAGGCATTGATGAGATCAGATCAGCTACTTAATACCTTTTGTATGGACATTATTTTGGTTAAGTTCCCTTGTTGAGTATTCCTTTGTGCAATAAAAGGATTATGAAGGTAGCGTTTAAATCAAAATGTATTTTATAGCCAAAAGGACAGTGCGAACTTGCAGATAAGGCGGGTGGATTCAGTAATTGGGTGAAAAATTGGATGAAAAGTGCCTCTCTATGCTTCAGTAGGATGAGAGGGATGTGCATTTCAGTTCTATCGGATATTTGTAGAACTTTGATTCTCTATGTTATATCTTAAAAAACGAAGCAAAACCACGTTAACAACTCCCCTAACCCGGACTCAAGAATTGTCGATATGCCAAGATATTAAGATCAATAACTCTTTTTTTCTTCTGTTGTGTTCTTAGAATGGTGATGAAAGCTATAGGCAAGAAAATAGAGCATACCTCCCATTCTCTTTATGGCGGATGACGACAGCAAGTCTAGTTGAATGTCGTTGAGAGTGATGCGCATAATTAAAAGCTCCAAGGCCGGCTACACACTACGGACTTTTGCTTCAGATTTAACCGATTGTTCAATCAGATAAATTTTCAGATTTATTCGATGTTATCCACACACTAAGTACTTTGCTTCCAGTTTTGCGTGGTAGAAAAGATGGATCGAACTTTTTGTTGGTAGAAACCAATGACAAAACTGAAGGAACGAGGTACGAAGCTCCCACATACTTCAGTTTTTTGCTCCAGATTTGAACGACTCGGGTAAATTTTCAAGACTAGCTAATAACGGACTCTAATAAATGAAGCATGAAATTCGGAGCCAATTTTCAAAAAAAGAAAGTAGTCTTGTTGACCAAGAAGGGGGCGAATGTGATCTTGTTTACCGCAGCTTACGGTTAGATTTTGGAAACAATCCGAGACGGATAAAGTATGGATATTATTTTTGACCTCTATAGAGCTCCTTCGCAAGCAATCCTATTGATTGGTCTTTATAAAATACGATTTTATCATATTGCCAAACCTCAGGGGACTACTCTAGAGTGCATACATATAACACATGAGGAAAAATTTTGACAAAAGTGGAAGTTGGGTATTATATTGATTATTCTGAATTTTTAAAATCCCTGTGGATTCACCGGTATATTACTTAATAGAAAACTTGTCTTAATCAATAGTACCTAAGATATATTGAAAAACTAAGACTATGATTCATAATATCGCGCTGGTAAACTTTTGAATGATAAATGTTATGCCAGTTAACACTACAACACCATCTCAGGCACCACAATCTCAGATCTTTATGTTCGCGCCTGCCTGCAATATCGCCCGAGACTTTTGCTTAAAAGTGGTCATTAATGTCCTTTTTATAAGTCTATCCACCCAAAGTTGTAAGTGTTTCTGAACACATTCAAGACTGCTGGCCAACCGTTTGAGTCATAATGAAAAGCTTTCTCGCTGCAAAAGGATTTTTGTATGGAGCTTTCTCACGAATGTTTCAAAATGAAATCCGTTCTCGAATGTGTTGAGACTCGTTTCCACTCATATAAAATTTCAAAGCTAACAAGTTGGGGAACATGTTGGTAACAATTTGTACTAATGGAAATGTTCATTGAAAACGAAGACTCTTGTTGGAGAAACATGTTGGAAGTTAGCTGAGTAAAGTCATACAATTTGTTGTTCTGATTTCTGTTTTTTTTCATATGAAAACCCTCAAGTCGACTGCAAATTGCGCAGTTTCTTTTGCGAGTTGATATTAATGGGAACTTATGTTTTTTTTTATTAGTCTATATTTATTCGTTGGTGCTAAATGATTTATAGTGAGAATTTTGTGTTTTTTTAATGAATATGTTTGCGACGACAGTAATTTAATAAGGTCTCCTCTCTTTTCTAGCAAGGTCCGTAGAATACTGATTGGGGCTTATGAGGTATATATCAATATGTAGCAGTGTATCACATGTTCTCTTGTTTCCATGCTTTAGTATTGTTAAAACTAATGAAAATAAAAAGTCTAGGGAACTTTGAATCTGTAATAGCTACAACTAATGCTGTTAGTCGTGGACAATTAACACAAGGACAAGCTGAAGATAGGTACAAGATACCAAGGGAGAACTCTATGAAACTATCCCAGCAGCGCGTATCCCACTTGTTTTATTCTGAAAGTCGGTGATAGTTTTGGAGCCAGCGACCATTTAGGCACTGCTCTAGGCGACCATCAATGTCACTAGCGACCATACCATTCAGTTGCTATTTTAGGCAGCTATCCATGTTCCGTCGACCAAGCACCCTTCGATGTCCAGAAGCACCATCTAGAGATAGCTCGTCTCTAGTCCACCTTCAAGAATCTTTTATACCACACCCTTGAATTGCATAGAATATTTATTTATTATATTTTAAGGACAGTACTCCGAAATGAACTCTTAATATGATTTACCGTTATCTGAATAGTTTGTTGGTCTTAAAAGTGCTATCCAAAATAATTTTAGAAAAATACAGGTGTTATTATCCGGCAGAATACCAGTTAAAGTATTGCTTCTGGAAGTATTTTCTAAATCGGTGAATATTTCACAGATTTTAATCCAAAACAAAAAAAATACTATTTAGTATAATTTGTTTTAGAAGCCATTACCCCATTCATTAAATTCTCTCAAAAGTAATGCGAAAATGTAATTATGAGAGGGATACCAGGCCTTTATGGGTCAAAACTTTGAGAAAAAAAATCGCTTTCGACAATATGTGTTTTATTGACTCAACGTTTCGATCAATTATTCTCAAGGGTATGCAGCTTACATGAACATTATATAAAAAAAACTTAGCGACAAAAAACGAATATCATCTTAGGGACTTAATCTGCAGTATAACAATTAACAATATATTACATCAAAATATTGAAAGCACTAAAACACTTAATATATTCACCCAAAATTATAACTATTTAAACTATTTAAATAACTCAAGCATACTAAAACAGCACAGTGATAACAAGCTATGTTGCTTTTTAGTCAGTTAGTTAAAAATTGCTAAGTTTGGAGAGAACTTAAAGCACCTATACATAACCACAACCCTCCAAAACACGGAAGTATGCATTGTTCATTGTATTTTTCGAAGTTTTAATATGTAAAGATTCAATCATTAGCCCTTTGTTATAATTTCGTTCATTAGTTTCATTAAAGTCAGGAACATGATTCGATAAAGCGCAATGCAAAGATAGAGATGTTTTATTTTTATTATTAGGATTTTTAATACCAGATTTGTGCCCAGATATTCTATTTTTAAAAAATTGACTTGTTGCCCAAACATAACTTAAAATACAGGTCTCATTGCCCTTACACGAAATTTTATATATTATATTACATCTTTGTTCTTTTTTTTAATTCGTAAAACATTTTCTAACAGTTTTTTGTGTTCTAAAAGCTATGGTTATTTCGTCCTTGAGTGGTTTTAATATTTTATTGACTCTTTCCGAGAATTTGGATACGTATGTAGCGCTTTTAAATTTCCTTTCATGTGTTTCCAATTGTGTTGCTTTATTTTTATTGGAATCATGTTGTAGCAACATACGCTTTATAGTGTTGTCTGGAAAGCCATTGTCCCTCAGTATTAGTTTAATTTTGATTTTGTTTTCGTTATGGAAATTTTTATTGCTTAAATCTAGAACTCTACTGATAAAGTTTTTGGCAGTGTTAATTATCTGATATTTCGGACGGTAGGATTTATTTAGTGGGGTCCTGAAAAAGTGGGTTTCTGGTACCAGTTTGTAATGAGCTTGCGATGCTCCCTAATTACTTTTGTATCTAGGTATAAGGTAAGCTGTTATTAACTTCCTTTTCCACGGTGAATTGCAGCTTGAGATGAAAGTTATTAAGGGTAGTGAGGATATCGAGTAGATGTTCTTCAGACACTGTTGCGAAAAGCAGATCATCAATATATTTTATTAGGAATTTGGGCCTTTGCTTCAAACTGGGGAGAGAGGGCTTCCCATCGGCAGGCCGAAAGTTTGTTTACAGAACTTATCTTGGAAGACAAAGTAGTTACCCTCAACTATACAGAATTTTACCATATCCGCGAACTTATTTTTGGGAATGTTCGTATGCGGACCTATTAAACTGCAGCTTTTTTCTATTGTTTTTAAACACAAATTTATGGGGTTCCCCGTGGAAAGAGATATGACATCAAATGAAACCATAATTTGATTTTCATCTATTTCAAGGTGTGCTATATTTTTTCTTTGAACGCTTTGGAATTGCTAATATTATACCTTGAATCTTTTATTATATTATTGAGTACTGAAGATAAGAACTTTGATAATTCATACATCGGATAGTCAATCGTGGATACGATGGGTCTGATTTGGCAATCATGTTTATGAACCTTGGACAGGCCATACAGTTTTGGAGGTAGAGCCTTGTAAGTTGTCATCTTATGTTTTTCATATTCAGAAATTAAATTATTTTCCCAGAGGAATTTAACAAATTGATTATTTTTGTTTTGTAATTTAGGGGTGGGATCAGATTTTAACGGCCAATATCCGTCCCTATCAGAAAGTAACAATTTCATTTTTTCAAAATATTCCGATCTATACATCGCCACGGCGACACCTCCTTGATGCGAAGTTGTAATAATCAACTCATTTTTGTGTTTTGCCAAAAGCCTTACAGTGTCGTCAAATAATTTTAAAAGTAATTAACTATGCCTATAATTCTTAGAGAGAAAATGTAATTAGTTAGATCGATTTAAATGTTTTCATTTCGAAATCGAGATCACATTCTAACGTGCTATCTGTTTTTTTTCTATAACAAGTATCCATTTTGACCACCGTTTTATTTTGTTTTTAGTTATGAGTACGTGGTTTTGTCAAAAATGTGAGAATTAAATTCGTTACTGGTGAATTAGAAATGAAAATTTCAACCGTATATCATTTAAAGTAAATTCCCGAGACATTAAGGTCTACAGTTTAGTGAAATTAATTTTAATTATATGTTTCTTATTTCGTAATTAATTTTTTGTTAATAGTTGAGCAAATGATTACAAACATACAAATTCTACAATGCCCCTATGATAATTATATCAGTAACTAATTTCTAGAAAGTTGGCTCTAATAATTGGCTCTTTCACTGATTCTGTGTAAGGCATGTAGTAGTTCATTACCACCTAGTTGGCAAGTACTAGAAACCTGCACGAGTAATTAAAATTCGTCGATTAATAATCGACGAATATCTTACGAAGCAAATCGCCAAACGAGTATTCAGCTGATTGCGTATTTACTCGTGCAGGTCTATAATATGCTCCTCCGCCACCACCTAGAATTAATTCCAGAACTAGTGTAGTAATAATTACATTCTTTGCTGGGTAGAACCAAGGGTATAAATACAAACACAAGCACATTATTATTTTTTCTATAATATTACATTACAAAAATACGTAAACTTGAAAAGATATTTATGTGAACTTTTTACGCCTATTACGTTCAAGAATATTAAAAAACTGTCAGCCTATAGGAAATTTCAATTTGGATTATCGTACTTCTTTCTAAATTGAATCTTTTATGGGTTACCAGTCAAAGCCCCACGTATTACACTTAATCAAATTTAGATTTAGATATGAGTATATGATAGGAAATATATTTTCGCGCAGCTTTATACAGAATGATTTCAAATTCAAATAAGGACTACGTTCACATTATAAGCGAAAAGAACGTTTTAAATGAGAGGACATGCTGTTATCCTTAACAGTTCTATGCCTCGTGTTTCACAATGCCCTTGACTTCTGCAAAAATATGCATCCATGAATACTGAGCTTTTGTAGCTTCAAGTTGAAAACCCACAAAATAGGTGACGCCGAAATTTCCTGTCATAAATAAATTCAGTTTGTGTTTTCTGATTCAAATTCAAATTTAAAGAAGATGGAAAAATTCTATTTCTTGCCGACAGACGGGCGACTTAACAGCATGTTGGCACTGAACAAAAAAACCTTGTGAACGGCCTTCATTCCCTCTACAGGAGTCTTCCTATTTCAGTTAATTACGCTCAAGTTCAAATGCAATACATTTAAACGGCAACAGCTGTCGTGCGGATCACTTTTAAACCCACCAAAGATCTATTAAAAGTCAGGAAGTGTTGGTAAAATGGTTAATTTGAGGCTAATGGAGTACACCAGAGAGGATTAATTGTTTACTGCTAACAGGGACGAGGATGTCGAGGATACACACAGAACGTCGAAAGAGCACTGAAAGAAAAATTTAAGTTAAGTGGAAATGTTTGTTAAAAATTTTATTTCACAAGTGTAAGTTCCACTAGGGTACTTAAACAAATAATAAGGTCACCTAATTTTGGTGGTTATTCCCTGAGGTCACTGTAGGCTCAAAGGAGTCCAGGAAAGTTTCGTTAAATAGTTGTGCAGAGATGAACTCCAGAGAAAAAGATAATAACTTCTGTTTCTATTTTCCTTAACATTTTAAAGTGGAAATTCTTCTAAAAAATTTAATACTCTGCTAAATAAAATATTCCTTGATCGGGCTTCAGTAAAAAATTGAATCCTTTTACGGCAGCTGCACGTAATGGAAATATATTTTAGGATTTCCTTGATAACTCCATTAGGTCCATATGATTTGTCCTGCAAAGATTTGGCTATGCAGGTGGCATTGCTTTCATATCTTGCAAAGTATTAGCGCATAGGATGGCCATTTGCCTTAAATGTGCCCAGAGCCAGAACATTGTTTTCCTTCTGGCTGTTCAGGCAATGGAGCTCACACGTGGCGTACGATAAAATTTTATGGAAAAAGCTATTAATTTTCACTTAGATGAAAAGCAAAAAATGTGGTTAGAGAAGTACTTACTGTTCACATAAAAGTGTTTTTAGAAAGCAGCCATAATTCACTACACACAAAGTTGTTTTGGCATTTTAAGAATAAGTGAATTTTTATTTGAATTTGCACTTCTAGTTAAGGATATTGGAAGTGTCATGAAAAGTTACAAATTAAGGACTACTAGCATGCAATACAATTATTTCGATTTTCTTAAATTCTTAACCTGTATTGCAGCCCATCGTTTGAGTGGTGAATTAAATAAGAAACATTAAGTGAGTAAGCATAAAAAAGATAAAAAAAATTATTTATTTAGTAAATAATCACTAGCAAGCATGAAAAGAAATTACTGATAATATTCCAATAAGACTTTTCAGAATATTTTTCAGTTCTCAGCTTATTATATAAGAAACCAAGGCAGTTCCAGAACATCTTGGTACATTGGTTCAGTGACAATTTTGGAACCTCCTGTCCCATTTTGAAAAGTACAAAATGCAATTCAATAGAGATGAACTTATTTTACAACTATGGCGCCCAATTATATAATCACCAACAAATTTTTAAATTTAAAATGTGAATTACTACGAGAAAGTCAATATTAAGTTCGATAAAGTGCATATTAGACATTGTCCATTATTTGAATTTGATGACAAAAAGAGAATGAGAATGATTCAACAAATTTCATTTTGGCGACAGAACCGTTGAAGACAAACCAAAAGATCTGTGGAAAATTCTACCAAAAAGATATTGTCCATTATTGAATCAGATCCGTAATAGAATTATAGAGACATCGTTTGGAAATTGATTATTCATTGAATGATCTCATTGCCAAAGATTCGAGCCGATAGAATTGGGTACGTGGGTTAAATACGTGAGCACCAAATCAATTCTTCCAGAGAAATTTAATGGATCGTTTACCATTCTTCAAAAGAACTTAAAACGGATTGAATCTTTTCGGAAAAAGCTGAGCTATCAGGGTCGGTGCCCAAACAGATCTTCACCCAGAGAGGGTTAAGATTTCCACTCGGTAGATTGTGGTGGTATTACCCATCATGAGCTTCTACCGCCCAATCAAAAATTTACTGGATATGTATACTGTACTGACTCGAGTTCGACCTGCATTGATAAGAGCACGACCTATTCTGGCAAATCGTCTACCGTTCACGACACCACCATAAAAGTGGTAGATAATATACCAGCATGTTTCACAAATTGCAGGAATATGGCTGGGAATAATTGCCCCACTCCCCTATGTGTCCCTAATTCTTATACTTGCTGCGAATTGTATGTAGTCTGCGGGTCAGATGTGGCCCGTGGGCTGTAGTTTGGGACCCTTGCTCTAATCCAAAGGGTTACCTCATTTTACGAGCCACACCAATTGAGTTTTTGTACAGATTCCATCCTAGAGAGGAACTCACTTCCATGTATCGCATCTTTATTGCCAACTTCTTCACAAATAGATCCACCTGTGGTAACTCCAGGAAAGTTTCTAGTCTAGTCTCGGTCACGTCAATCACTTCCTTCTATTTGGCATTCCTGCAACTGGGCTACATTAAACCGATACACCTCTACAGCGGTGGAGATTGAGTGGGCAAATTTTCACATTTGCATGCGCAGATAAACCTCCAGCTGGAGAAGTCCTACATGTAGGTATACTGCCTGTATTCCTAACCAGGATTCGTCATGATCCACTGGCGGGTCAGGGATTCGGGGAACCATCCTCTGCACGTCTTTAAGAACGTGCAGGCGATTCACCTTCAGATCCATTCCCTTCCATAGGTTAGTTATTTTCGCCACAGTTTCAAGCATCTAATCTTTGGATTTTCGGTTTCCACAGAATTATCTCGATCATCAGTGTTCGTTCACCGACATTATCCGGAAGCGCGTCCAACAGCGGATTCTTGAACTGCAATGATACTCATGACGATATCACCACAAACCATACCCGCATAAGTAGGTCATCCGTCCTTTACTGTCTTAACCTCCGCAGCTTCCTTTCTATCTTGAATATGCTTAAGGCCGTAACACAATGAAAATTCGAACGCGTGGCATGCGATCTGTGCGATGAGAGCCTGTAAAGAACTTGTGCGCTCATGTACTTCCTGTTATAATGAATTTTCATCCGACGCAACGCAAAGCAACAGTTGAGAAAATTTTTAAATTTTAATAGATGTCCGTCTGTCTGTCTCCCTCTCTATCCGTCTGTCTGTCCGCGACTTATCTCAAGAACGCCTTAAGCTAGAGTCTTGAAATTTGGTACACAGATGCTTTATTAAAACTGAAAGATCAAGTTCGTAAATGCGCCTATTTGGGCAACTCCTTCATAGGGTTGCCATATGAAACGTCAATGGAATGTTGGCAAAATGACGGATATATAGGTTTTTGATACTGATGATTACGAATTTAAACTTAACGCCTAAGAATTCAACATGGCGGATCAAATATGGCGGTCGTAAATGTTAACTTTTTCAAGAAATATAAGTCCATATGGGTATTTGAAAGTCGCTGATTTCGAATCTGGAGTCAAATTTTGGAGACTCAAAATGGCGGGTGCATTATGGCGGTCAGGGTTTACTACGGGTCAACGGAATATTCAAATTAAAGCTAAAGGGTACGTCGATAGGTTGCGGATAGTAGAACTACCTGCAGATTTGAAGGTCAGCTGCGAATATGTAAGAATAAATAGCTGCGGACAATTAACTACAAACACATTATTTTGTTTTCTTCTCTACGTCTTGGGTATAACATAATTGGTCTAAATCAATTATAGCTTCTATTCTTGTTTTCTGTTAAATATGAGTGGACTCTTTGAACCCTAACTTTTAGTAGGTAAAAAATTAGGCATTTTGAATTTTTCCCGGACAGTATGAAAACTATTTTCTAAATGCAGGGCATTTTTTGTGAATACTGAAGACTATGATTTATTTACATGCAATAATCCCAAAATTAATTTTTCTTAATTTCGTAATATTGCACTCGATTTTCTTTAGGCTTTCTTTCTGGGCAATTTGGACACATTTCAATTCTCTACTTTCAACCCATCATAAAAATGAAGGCTCATATAAATCATTAATTTTTTCCAGGAAAAATAATGGACCTTTATACCAGTTTTAATTTTATTAAAAATTTAAAAGCTTTCAGTAACGTATTATTATTGTTCGGGGAAAAATGAAAGGTCTCTTTATAAAATTATAAAAGGCTAAAATTGCTTTTACCTGGAACATGAAAACTATACGTGTTAAATAAATGTTATTGAGATGCATTATCAGTGTTTACAAAATACCATTTGGTAGCGGAATTTACGAACCCTTAATCAAAAGGTAAAATATTAATTACCGATTGAACCTTATTTATCTGAAAGTTCTAAGAGGAGATATTTGTCACCGAAGGAGATGTAATGTGCGTGCATAGAAAATTCTGTAGAGAAAAGTCTTTCAGATAATGAAAGTTCTTTGATGTGTATAACGTGACCTGCGTCACCTACCAAAATTACTGTCTGGAGTGTGCCATCACAAGACGCTTCATTCACAAATCAGACAGTAAATTCGATAGTTGACGCGGATCACGTTATACACATCAATAGAACTTTCATTATGTGAAAGACTTTTCTTTCTCTACAGAATTTTTGTCTTATTTGTCGAGCGTACTTTATTGTCCAGTGAAATAGATGATTATTGAGTAAAAAAGAATTTAATAATAACTTAATAATTCCTATCGCGTTATAAAAACTAAGAATTAGACTAATTTCAATCAGATTAATTCGTACCGCGTGATATGAAAACCTCTTGAACTGAAATTCAGATTATAAAAGGAGACATAGCAAAAAAAAGTGGCTTTAATTAGAGGAACACGTTTTAAAAAGGTTAACGGAAATGCAATTTTCCAAGTCAGGAGTTAGAAAATAGAGTAATTTTGCACAGCCAGGACGAGGAAGATCGCCAGGACCAAAAAGGACGAAAAATGTACTATTTAGAAAACTCTTGAGTCAGGAATCCAGAAATACAGTAACGGGGGAGTCCTAAAATAGAGGGAGGTCCTTTTCAGGACAAAAAGGGATGAAAATGGTGTTATGCATATAGAAACCGCGTTATAAAGGTATTGCGTTATAGGAGGGCTGTCGGAATTTTAGTAAACCGTTACGGTCTTATTTGTTGTTACTGCTTCTGGAGAAACTGTTAGCCCAATGATTTTCTTTCCTTGTATTCGTCCCCCAAAGGATTTTGCAAATTCTATGCCGAGTGATTGGTTCTTGAGGCACTCTGAAATAGGATGGATGAAATCAGAGGCATTTTTTGAATATATTGTAGTATAGCAAAAAAATTGTGTATTCGAAATTCATTTTAAATTTCTTTGGAATCCAAATTCCTCATGTCTTTTTTCACGTTGCACAAAATTGCAAACTAATCTCCCGTTCGCACTAGATAAGTCACGTTGCAAGCCACGGCCCAGACAAACTATCTTCTCTTTCCGTTACGAGGAAAACTAATCCAACCGGTGGTCGAGTGGGCTGAGGCACACGTATACTGATTTTCTCCCCTGTTGGCGTGGGTTCGAATTCCGCACAGGACACGGCGATTTATCTGGGTACCAGTGGTTGAGGTAATTCTACTGACAAGAATTGTACTTGTGAGGCCACTGAGCTGTTGCGCAGTAATAATTTCATGCCAAAAATTGTGGCTTATTTGCAACATTTGTCAGGTTAAAATTTCCTAATCTTCCTTTCCCTAATTATTTTGTGCCTAAGCTGCGCTGTGTGCATCATAAGGTTGTCCCCTGAGCTCGGTTGTGCCTAGTAATAAAAAGTAATTGTTCGCGCTGTAAGTTGTGTTTCAATAAGTGCATTAAAGACAGTAAGGGGAGAGTTTTAAGAAACAACAATGAAAAACTGATCCAAGAGTTGGTTCCAATATCTAGTTCACATGTTGAACTGACCAGTAATTTTTTCTAAGTCGCAACTTATGTTATAGAGAAAACAGATCAAAATCTTAGAGGAAAGGGGATCAACGTATTTTAGAAGAGATAGCAGAGGCAAAAAAAAAGACATGGAATCGATGTATGCGACCTCATCTTTATATGTGATTCTCTTTTTGATGTAGATCCCGGTACGTACGATGTTCTAAATGATGGATCGCTCATCCGAAATAAAGAAAATACTATTAATGAATGTAATAAACAGAACCAGGTGACTGATGCTGGAACAAAACTATAGAAAAATGTTGAGTATCAATACGATCCGATCCTACAAGATATCTACGCACACAAGGTGGTAAAGTTATTTGGATAGCTGATGCCAAGGGAAGGCTCTTGCCGTACAATGGTTAAATTACCACCTAGCAAAAGTGTCGCTTTTATTAAATAAAATGTTTTCATTAAAGATTTTTCTGGTGATATCCAGCGTTAATAATATGTTTCAATATCATTATCAATGTCATCATGTTACCTAATCGTCCGGTAATTGGGTATTTTACCCTATATCATTTTAGATTAATATTGTATGTCTGTAATGGTAATCTATTGGAGGTTCGTATTAGGGTGGCATTAATTTTAACGACGATTCATATTATTGAATGATTGCTGAATGAAGAAATATGTCTGAACTTTCATCTATTTTCTTAAATAACTTTAAAACCATTTATTTTAAAATTATAAAAAATATATTTAGAGACAATATAAGAAATATATTTCATTTGATATGTCACACCATACAGTTTGCAAAACTTTATTTTTAATTTTCTAATTTGGCCCCCAAAAGTGACCCCCATATTATAAATTTATTTATTTACATTATACGTCCGTGTTTGGGTCACAGAAATTCAAATGTATACCAAATTTTAACTTAATCGGTCCAGTGGATTCGGAGCAAATTGACTGTAACAGACGGACAGACAGACACACAAGTGATCCTATAAGGGTTCGTTTTTTCATTCGGACGTACGAAACCCTAAAAATAAAAAATTTTTTTTAGAGCTTCATAATATAGAAATAACTTGGCAAGAAGTATTTATTAACATTAACATTATTTGAGAAATTATGTAATTTGGTGGAGCGTTATTTCAGATTTTTTATATGAAATTAAAATTAATTTTATATTAAAATACAGAATATTTCACATTGATTCTGCATAGAGTTCCCTGCCACTGCAATTCTTTTCAAACAACTTTTCAATAAAATATTGAACTTTATTTCGTCGCAGTGTGCTAAAGTATAAAATTCTTGTTTTTACCATACTCACTTAAAATATTCACAATTTAATGAATTCAAATAATGTGCCAGGTGTTTATAAATGAGAGGTAGAAAATTGAGTTCCTTCCGACTGTTCATACTATGCTTTTCCAGAATGAAAAAATGTTTAATATTAAAGCTGGCGAAAACTAACAAGTTTAATAATAACACTTACCAATGGTGTTTTCCCTTCATTAATATTTCATCTTTATGCTAAGGAGCACTCTATGAATTTTGCATCACATCCCGGGTAGAATATATATTTAAGGAAAACATGATTAAAATGAAATTCTTCATTTACCTGCAGGCACAGAGCTCTTGTCCGACAATCGCTTTACAATCCATCATTTTTACATGTCACTACGGATACACGTGATGGATACAGGTGTGCATGAGCTTAATATTTATTTTGGGAAAGTACATTTTTGCGGGGGTGAACAAATAAAATTCGTCTACCTCAAGCAATTTAATGAATTAAGGTCAATTCTGGGAATCAACATGCGTGAGGAATTAGGGACATATTAAATTAAATTTGTCACTCTTTACACGAACAATGTCTAAATGGAATTGACAATTTAATTATTAGAGCCAAAACCGATTAATTAATTTAATGGACACAATGTTTATTCATAACATTACCACTTTGGGCAGTAAATGATGTCGAAGTCATGTCCATTTAAAAATTAATTTTTGATAAAACCAGATTTTCCCGCAGAGAACTTATGGAAGCAAAAATGATTTTCTGAAAATTGGATAAAATATGTGCGGGGTGCGGTGCGTCAATTGTATATGAGTCGTAAGAATATTAATTAAACAATTTCCAGTTAAAGCCCAATATGCAGTTCGAGCGAAAATTTCGGTTCCTATACCAAACCTATGTAAAAAAAATCCAACCGAAAAGTATCACCGAAATTTTCGGTTCCAATTTCGCAAAGTGGTACGCTGCTCACGCGAAAAATTTTAGTTAGCATTCTAGGTTGAAGATGGCGCTTTGATGTGCTGTGGAGACTTTTTCCTCAACGATTTATATGCCCGGGCATTTATTTCGCACCGAAATTTTGACAGAAGTGACAGATTTATTT
>QYTT01088222.1:0-12961 GCA_006980735.1 Dasypogon diadema | reverse complement strand
GGTAAGATATAGAATGTATTGAAATAAATTATTTGTCTACAACTTGTCGATGAACAACGGAAAACGGACTCTAAGTCAATAAAGAACAAGATATGCCGGGAGTTGCATGACCAAGGGTTTCTGGATGTTAGATTGCGAATTCCGGAAATCTTGACAACCTCATTTTTATATCAATCACCGCGCTTATACCAGCAGAGAGAAACCGCTTTATGGTTTGAATATAAGTACAGCAAGATTTGGGCTTATCGCGTAATCTCTTAAATTTATTTGACTAATAACTAAAATATTGAAAAGGATCAGTTTAATAATGATCGTGATACCAACATATCATTCAAAGCCTGGTTGACTACTGCAATCGCTCCGGCTTGCTAATGGCGATGGTCTCCCTGGACTAACATGAGGCTTTTCACAGCGTCAGTCACGAGTCCTTTCTGGTCACTCTTAATGCGTTTGGGTTCCAGCTCTTATTCATCAGGATCGTCAGGGGGTTCCACAGAGCTTTATTTTCTGTTCTAACCAAACCAATATAATAGTCGAACCAAATTCTACTATCTTATCAACTGTTGACTTCTATCATCCCCCTATTTTCATATCCGTATGTAATGAGTCCGAGAATATTAGCCAATATAACGAATTAAATTACTTCTTTAATTTTAAAAAGGCAGGCCTTACGGACTTGACGAATAGACTCGGCGCTGTCGACTTTGGTCCCTGCTTTGTAATGATGATATTGATGTGGATATTAACATGTTCTACATGAAGATCTTCAAAGTGTTTGCTTCCAGTGTACCCTTTCCTTTGAGCGTCAAAGAGTTTCTTCCACATCACCTCCATGATTTAATAGAGAACTTAGAACGCTGAGGAACAGAAGGAGTAAGTTTTGGAAGGCATTTCTCAGAACTAGACGACTTCACTGCAGGTCCTGATGGGGTACCTCCGGCGGTATAGTTAAGTCTTGCTCCCAGGCACTGGTTGTTCCTCTGCGGATATTTTTTCGGAAGTCACTTGGTAGCGGGTGTCCAAAACTATGGAAAAACTCCTTCATTGTACCTATTCATAAAAATGGCAGTAGGAATGAGATTTCTAATTACAGACCAACAGCTAATTTGTCTTGTATACCCAAGTTGTTGGAATCTATAGTTCATTCTCAATTGTCTCCGCAATGCAAAAATGTTTTTTCGACTGCTCAACATGATTTTGTGTCGGGCAGATCTGCTACCACAAATTTGCTTGAATTTGCCTCTAATGCAATTACAGGCTTTGGAAATAATCTACAAACCGACTGTATTTATACAGATTTCAGTAAAGCTTTTGATAAGTTGTCGCACTCGGTTATTATGCTCAAGTTGCATAAATTGGGGTTCTAGGCCTTACTCTTGAATTGGATTTGCTCGTATCTGACCAAAAGATCCTATCAAGTGTTTTTTTCGTGGGTATTGTTCGAGAGTCATAGAGGCGACCTCTGGGGTGCCTCAGGGTAGTCACCTTGGCCCTCTTATTTTTGTCCTTTCTATACATATGATATTGTGCATCTTTTGAGGTGGCCCAAAATACTGACTTATGCTGACGTCATGAAAATCTTCATCTATATCAATAACGTGATTGTGCTTCCCTACAGGAAGATTTAAACATCCTTTACTCCTATTGACAGTATTCCTCGGGTGCAGTCGGTTAATGACCTCGGTGTAAAGCTTGATTTCAAGCTTAACATTAATTTCGTTGTTTCTAGGGCTAATTCCATGTTGGGTTTTATCCGGCACTGGTCTAAGGAGTTCTCTGATCGTGGAGTTTCGCCTACATTATATAACTCGTTCGTCCGACCTCTTCTTGAACATGCATCCCAGGTATGGAATCCCTTCTACGCTGTCCACATCGGTCGTGTTGAATCTGTCCAGTGCAGGTTCCTCCCATGGAACAATCCTTTGATTCTTCCACCATATCACGAGCGGCTTAACCTTCTTGGTATGGCATCCCTAAAGGAACAACCAAGAGTTGCTGATATAGTTTTCATACACCAGCTCCTGAATTTCCATATTGATTTTCCGATGCTCCGTGCCAGGGTGACCCTCAGGGGTCTAGGTTCCCAATGTGCAGAGCCCGATTATGCAACCTCCTTACCTTCAGGTGCACATCGGGTAATGTTAATGGCATACTCACACAAATAATACATTGCATCGAGTTATAACTTTAAACCATTATAACTCACTAAATTATCAATTTTTGAAAAAAATGTTTCCAGTAAATTTTGGTTGCTGTTCAATGTAGAATCCGAGAAAAAACAACTTTTGTATTGATTGCCATAATAACAACGCCATCTGGGCAAAACCCAATGGCCCCATTTTCTAGCTTTTTACAAGGCGAACAAACCTTATAACAAGCATTGTTTATGAACGACGTATAGTTTTCGAGATATTCAGGATTATAGATTAAAATGGGACACCATACCATCTACGTTTACGATACATTGTTTGAAGATATATTATCACCAATTTAGCACCTACATCATTTAGATCGGGTAAACTGTTTTTTGATACATAACATTAAAATGAGTACTTCAACCTCTTCGTCAGAGGACACTTGTATATATACTTTTTAAAATTTTGAAATATTTTCCGAATTCATTTTCTTCCAGACAGCCCAAGTGAGAACTGGACCTAGTAAGTAGTTGCGGCCAGAGTATATAATTGCGTAAGGTTGAAAGTGATAGTAAAATTATAAAAAAAACATTAAAATGTTGGGCTTACCTATCTAAGACCCCAGTTGGGTTACTTTCCTCCCAATAAAGGCGGCGTCGACTTGCAGTAGTCGTTTAGGTAAAATCTTTCAATGAAGTTCGCACAAGCAGCTGTTGATAAATTCCTGTTGAGGCGGTGTTCTAGCAGTAACCGACAACGAATTGGGTGATAATTATTGGCCCCTGGGTTTTTGGACAAAACTGTCTTATCGATCGAATTCCCTACAGCAGCCAACGGTGCCGTACTACCTGGCTGGCTCCTCCGGTACGTACTCGTTTCGAGCAGGCGTCTAATTTGCATGGAAGACAACGAGATAAAGGCAGCAAATAAAAGGCCTAAGAAAAAACTGCTCACAGTCCGAAATGAATGGAGCGCAGTTCTTTCACTTACTTTTGCTGTTGTTGTTTGGCTCACTGACCTTGAAAACTGGTGTTTCTCATAATTCTTACCTGTCAAGGTGCGGATGTGTGCGAGTACGCCTTTCATTGCATGGCAATTGAAAGCGAAATCACGAACCACAAGCCAGTAAGTACCCGGGGGGAGGGAACACGGAAAAATTGCGCAAAGCCGTTGATGGTAGATGACTGCACGATTGCACAGCCGTGGCAAAAGACCTTGTCAGCCTGGCAATTGAGTCCGTCAAGCCGAAGACTTTCTTTACATATTACAGCAATCCGGGCCCGGGCCTATTATGAGTGACGCGGACCCATTCCCCATTCTAGCAACTGCCTTCAGCTCTTCTTTTATTGTGGCAAATTCGAAATTAATAGGGCGGCGATGGCGATGGCGATTTCAATTCAACCGAAATTTCATTAATTGTAAAAGCGCAGCTCTTGTGAAATGAAATTTGCTTTGGTTCGGGTTGTGCAGTTCGAATTTGGTCGCGAAACATGAGCAGCCAGCAGTAACGTAACGCTTACAGCTTATAGCTTATAACTTTTCATTTATAAATGTAAAAGGTGATAAGAAAATTTTCGAAAGGTTGTTTTAGAATGTTTCGCAATTGAATAGTCGACGGAAAGTTCACGTAGGAAATTTAAAGCGAGTCGATATTTGTAATGGACTGAAAAGCGGGCATTTCACGTTCCACATATTTTTGTCGATGGAATTTTGCAGGCGTACGAGTCCGTTCTATGAAGAAATTCCCACACCCACACATACTCCATTTACATTGGAACGAATTTTTATTGCTTCTATTAAAATACAATAATGGGGAATACGTAATGAGAATTTTTGGGCTGAATAGGAAACATACTTGTGGTGCAAAAGCAAATAAAAGGACCTCCTGAGGAAGGCGGGTATAATTAGAGTGGGCAGCGTAATTATACCACCAAAACAGATGGGGTGGAAGCATGATCCATGACTTCTTGAATTGCTTGATTGATTGATACCACTTGTCATGAAAATAGATTTCTTCAGCGGAAACTTTCGTATGAGCCCAGATTTTCCAGACTCCTTATAGGGAAAGCTTTAAAAGAAGAGAAAGCGATCCAATGGCTGGTACAAGGACCTACGAAAACGGAATTGGCATTGGTTGCGTTACAGAGGATGAGCTTAGACCATATTCAATTTACCAAAAGCTTCGTCCTTAATTGATTCTGTGATTAGATTCGTTGCGAATTGAGGCTGTAGGTGACGAGGATAGCATTAACTCAGATTTGGTTGGTGAGGCTTCTATGCTTTATAATTAATCTTGGTGAAGGGTGATACTTTTCATGTGAGATTTGTAAAAGTAGATTCAATTCACGGTTTAATAGTCTTAGGTCGATGATTAGAAGCTCATTGCAAAGATAAGAAAACTTCTGTTTAAGCCACAAATAATTCTCAAGCAAAGCAGAAATTAAATGTTCGAAGAGTGAAGGGAACGTTGCAAGATTCTATCATCAAAGAAATGTTTCGGCTGTGGTGCACCCGGCATAACGCTACCTATTTGTGGAAATCAGAGATTAAAACCCAGCACTAACCCTAATCCAAAACCGAGTAAATAAAATGGATTAGCATTACCCACAATCTTAACCAATAACCCTATGTCGTCAACAATCAAAGAGCGGGTTACAAAATAAATAGAAGGCTTCGTTGTTAGCTTTAGCTGTTCACGTAGAAAGATTCTTTTTGTTCGTGGAATGAACCATGCAGGGCGAGAAGGTGTTAAAACTACAATTAGAAGGTAAGAGGACTTATCTCATCGAACTATATAAAATATCAGTGAGAAGCTTCAACAGAAGTGATTTTCTGTGATCACAAACCTAAACGACGAAACTACTAGAAAATGTAGAACACCATAATTCTAAATTTTTACCCCCAATCATGACATCATATCATTATCCTTTTTTCCCATAGAATAAATGCTAATTTGTATTACGACTTTTAACAAAACTTTTCTTAATCACATTAACTGTAACAAGCTGTCCTCCCCTGGACTACAACTCCTTCAAACAAATAACTTCTGGCTAGGCAAACGTCTCAGCTACCTGGCATAACTTTATCATTTTATAGAACATCATCATGATTTTGTTTACCTGGATGATGTAATAATCGTGGCTAAAGCCTTTGAACGTTTCACGTATTTTGGAACAGATTTGAAAGCCAAGTCGTGGCAATTTGAATAAATGTATTTTATGAAAAATTGTGTTAAAAGCTTTGTTAAAATCCGTGTAAATGCAATCCACTCACTTACGCTCTTCCACGAGTGGTTGAAAATTCAATAAGATTTGTCACTGTCGGTTTACCCTTCTTAAAGCCACGTTGTTCATCCGATATAAAGGAACGACATGAAAAGGTTAAATATTTACAAATATTAGCTTTGAAAAGCTTGGAAGCAGGTAACAACTTAGCTATTGGCCTATCCTTTTCAATTAAGCTGTGATTGCTTTTCTTATGGAATAACAAAAAACAATTTCCAAAGGTTAGGAAAAGCAACAGCAACTCCAGGCTACGTTACATAAAAAACTTATGGGTTTATTTACGTAGGAGAACTCTAGGAATCAGAAGAATCCGAATAAGCGTTAATTTATATAGTAACAATATGCGTTTTTGCTGAAAATCTGAACGAGATGGTCTTATTGATGGTTGATATGTATAAAACAAGAATAAAGCATAAGGCGTTCGTTCTAGCGGAGAAATTTTTAGCTATCAATTTCGCTCGTAAAATTTTGTTAGCATATGTTTTGTCCTTTTTCGTATTTTGTCATGTTAGCTTTATCTATCCCGCACACGCTGTTCCCTTGTACTATTTTAATTATATAAATTGGCCTTAATGTTCATCAATGTCCCATAAGTCTTGGCACAACTTTGTTTCTATTATTCCGGTAAACAGGAGTGCACATGTTCCAACTTGGGAATGTTATCTACAAGAATATCTCATAAAATTTTAGTCAACGCAATTAGAAACATGCAACAAACAAGTCTGCAAAAGCGCATAATGCAATTTTATAAAAACGTGGCTCATAAATCAAAAAGTGATAGTGTCAAACATTTTGTACGGGAAGGGATTTTTAGAAAAGGTGTGTATAATATAATATCAAAGTTTGGGAAATTTAATTTCGTCGGCGATCTCTCTTGAAGTGGCCGTCCCGTGACAGTAAAAACGGAACATCAAAAACGGCTGTTTGAGAATCAAGACAAAGTTGTAGTGAGAACTGCTGCGGAAAAACTTGGTATATCGAAATCATCTATAGAAAGAATAAAAATCAAAATTCTCGAAATTCGATCTTGCAGAAAAGTCTCAGGCCCTAAGTATAAAGAAAGCCAGATTCCAAGGGTGTAAAGTGGGGCAACATTTTTAGTGCGTAAATTTTCCCGGTTGAACTCAGATAAAGTTTTGATTATGGACGATTAAAGCAATTTTTTAAAAGATCCTATTTTAACGCTAGGATTGAAATTTTATCATTGCCGTTATCCTAGAAGTGTGAAAGCACATTTAACAGTGAACTGTAAAGAAAAATTTCTGCAGAAGATCCTCGTTTGGCAGCCCATTACAACTGAAGGTACACGTTGTGAACCTTTTATTGTTGAAAAAGGTGCAAAGTCTGGCGAACTGTATAAAATCGAATGTATTCAAAACCCATTACTGCTCTTTATACAAAATAAACATCCAGCAGCTGAATTCTTTTTTTGGTCGGATTTAGCCACAGCTCATTACACACATGATACCCTTCAACTTCTGAAGAATAACAATATTTACATTTTACCAAAGGAAAAACATCCGGCCAATGTGCCACAAGCCAGAGGAATAGAAAGATATTGGGCTCTTGTGAAGCAACAATATCAGAAAAGGAAGAAAATAATAAAAACAATGAAAGATTTCAAAAAAGCCTACAAGAATGATTCTAGTTAAATTACAGAAGAAACTATAAAAGTACTAGTTTTCCATGGCCTTGAAAACCTCAAAATTATAGCTAAAAAAGGACCCTATGGAATATATTAAATATGTATATTTAATCTGTACAAATAAACAGATATTTACAAATCAGATCACGTTTATTCGTGTCACTTTTCATTTCCCACATTGACTTAAGCTTAGACTTTAGAAAATTTTGCTTACTATTATTATAGATATAGATAACCCTGGAACGTATCGCTCCTTTCAATTCTTAAAAAATCAGTTATGCCCTCATATGCATGCTTTTCTTAGTTTTGCCCTTGTTTCTCAAACTTTGAGCCATGTTTCGGAAAGCTTATCCTAACTGTCAAGAAGTATTGCCCACTCTGAACAAAGCTTTGTCCACGACCCGGAAACAAATCATAAAAACTACCATTTTCAATATTTCAGAAGACATGTTTTGGGAGGTTTTGTCCAACCCTCACTAAATTAAGCCCACATTTAAAGCGATTTTTCTAACACTTCCGACGTTTTGTCCAACCCTTAGAAAGTTTTGCTCACTTTCCAGAAAATACCTCTAAGAAGTGTCATTCAAAGAGTCATTTATGACATTCTAATTCGAATATTTTGCCCAGCTATGCCCAACCTTTATAAACTTTAGTCCACCTCTGGAAAAATTTTGACCAACCCTCAGAGAGTTAATTTTTTTCGAAATGTATGTAGAGTTGGTGGTAACCAAAGTTTAATACCAGTCAAATAGAATACCCTGTGTTTTACTTAAAATTTGCTGTTCATTCCTGACTGGATTTTAATCTCTGAGTTTATTTTCTGTTAATTAATATCTTGAGCTTAATTGTTGATAATAAATCTTGTTACATTAATATTCAATAGAAATATATTTTCCTTGCAGGAAATTAGAAAGTATTCACAAGAAAGCATTAAGGTAAGAACCTGTTTTGATGTATGTAATGAGAAACCACAGTTAGCTTTCTACTACAGAACTCATTATACATAATATAGTGAAAGGTTGCTTAACATATGTAAATCCGGAACAAGTGGCATTATTATTGCTTTAAAATGTCAAGTGGGTAGTGTGAAATAAAATGAGAGTGGATTTGCGTCATGAATATAATCTTTTTTTTATGAGAGGCAATAAAGTAGAATTATTAGTTGAATTAAATCTTTTCACCTGCATGTTGAAGTGGTAAAGTTTTTCTATATATAGATCTCAGTTAATCAAGAAAAGATGTCAATCTTAACTATTAGTAGATTGCCATGCAGTTGCCGAGAAAGAAAACAACTGGTGAGTAGCTGATATGAATTATTTCAAATTCTAGTAATATCCACCACAATCCCTTCTGATAGGGTGAAATTGATGAATGGATATACTCGACTTCGTTTAGATTTCTCTCAGAAGTTATACTTTTGGTGTCCTGATGGTATTCATTTTCAATATCCGCTCAAGCTCAGTTTGCCAGATGTAATAAAGTTGGTATTATTGGGTGCCCCAAAGATCTCATACCATTTGTATTCATGGGGGATCATATAAAGGGAAAATCAGTACTTGATCGAATATAATAATAATAACGTTTTTTTCATTTCGTAACACTTGATTCAATTAAATAAAATACATAAACATAAACCATGTCTATCTAGTGTAGTTAGCATGAAGGGTGTTCGGCATAAACATATATAACACCTGGACCGTGCAATGCCTTGTCTCACATGGGCACACGTTTTCTGGTCTTCTTCTTCTTCAAGTCGTGCTTAGACAAAACTAGAGGCAACTACTTTTAACTATGGCACTTGACTGATCATCTTTAAGGTTATTGATTGTTGATATGTTTCAAAAAAGAACAAAAAATGAAACGTTCCATTCTAGCTGGGAAATTGACATTTTAGCTCGTCAAATTTTTTTTGTATATGTTTTGTCCTTTTCTGTATTGTTTTTTTTTTCGTATTAGCTTAAGAGTCAAATGCTGCAGGAGAGAGCATACACCTTCTTCTTATGCATTTTCTACGCAATGTTCAGAAAGATTGATACGTACTGATCGTCTTAAACATTGAGATGGGATTCGGGGATGGACCGAAGAATGTGTACTGTGGACGCATAACAAGATATCAAGGAACTCTTTGATAAGATATCTCTCTGTATGAATTTGGTATATTGCTGATAGGTATGCGGTGGATCGTAATATTGTTGACTGAATTCGTTTAATGTTTTAATGGAGAAACTTCATGGTGCTCCTTAGAATTAGAGAAACCTCAACCAATTTGACTTCCGGCCTCTACTTGAGTTCAAGTTGATTTAGAGGATACAACATGAGAAGGAAGTGAGCTTATCCATAAGGATATTCCTTTAGAGCAAAAGAACCTTTGGTATAAGCCATTGATGGAGACGGATCCATAAAGACAAGGCTGACGGCGATTTTAGAGATACTAGATATTCCTTCTATAAAATTTGAGAAATTAAGAGTCGGTCTTCCTGGCTTTAGGAGTATTTCCTTGTGTGAATTCCCTTCTTCGATACTGATATGTTGGCCGGCGCTGATATGTATTTACCAGGCAGAGGTGCAGGTGTTTATTGCTTGATAGAAATGTAAAACAAATTGTTGAAGCAGAGGTTTATTGTGGTAACCTGTAGGTCTACTAATGACCTTTTGGCTAGGATGGCTAACAGGTTCCTTGGTTCTTCTTCTGAGTTTAGAATTGCAGAACGAGGACCATTCAGTAGCTTAAACCTTCTAAAAATATCGATAATTATCTCTTTTATCTGCAACCCTACTTTTGTGAGTTTTGTTGATTGAAATTTTGGGTATCTACATATATGTATGTCAGCCAACTTCCCCCTTCGGGATAGTGTAATAAATTGAACAGTACGTTTGGCACAAACTATGCTTCTAAAATTAAATTGCTATGGGACTGACTTGTATAGTCAGTAGAAGTACCTTAGTAGAGATTTTACTCAAGTTTTAACGTTTGCTTATTTCACTAGCCCATTTCGATAAAAATTCTCCCCTTTCAAATACTGGTGATGTACTATTAAAGGCGAATAAATTTAAGTTCTAAAATGCTAGTCTCAAATGTAACAGGTTCATGAGCCCATAGTATTTCTTTCATACTCACTATCCGTGCAGGAAAGATAACATTCACGACTTTTGCCTGCAGCGCGGCGGCTATGTTTGGGCCTGCTACAATTACGCCGATTCCAAATTTCCAACAAAGTTATGACTACCTTTTATATTAGGCCGTCAGCGGCCACTTTTTGAGTAGGCAACTTTTGTTCGGAGCTTTTGTGTTCGACACATTCCTCAGCCGTCCTAGCTCCTACTGTACTTTTTAACGTACTATTTAGCACTTCACCTTTGTAATAACGCAGGCGCAACCAGCCAGCCGCGCTTAGCTGAAGGGGCCCTGTGGCCTGTACGCGATCGTTAAATCCACTCACCTCAAAAACACGTTGCTCTGCACAAGTCAGCCAGAGCCAGTAAAAGTGAGCCCCGTGATTGCCGGGAAATAAAATTCTTCAAGGACTAGTAAAAGCCGTTTTCTCAGGTTATTCGACGGGTCGATCGCGACTACGGCTTTTATTATTTTTTCTCCGACTTTGTCTTGCATACATTTGCACGGCGGCTCTGGCTGTGGGAACAGATACAGAACACGTTCGATCTTAACTATCCGCGATGGTTGGCTCTTTACATTACACATTTCGAACCTATCTCTGGACGTGCATTTTTTGCATTTGCCGGATCGCCACAGTCCATTTGAACTGCTCGATCGGTGGCAACTCGGGGTTTTCTTTTTACAGCTCCAGAAGTGGCAAGTAAATCGAATTATGATCAAGCACTAGATCAATTTCACGGAGCCACCACTATCTTTGCAAAAATGTCGATGAGATCAGCCGCCCAAGATCGCAACTGCCAAGATCCCTCAACCAAGGCTGATTACGTGGACCTGGTGATGATCGGAAATTACGGGCGTCCAAAAGTTTCCTATTCTTCTGAAAATTTGGTTGTCACCGGGCATGTGGTTTGATTTAAGATTTCGTGTGCAAAAATAAAGGTAAGCGCGCACAAACACCACTTCAAACGCTCCATAAATGGATTTGCGAGTTCGAAAGGGTGCAGATACTTTGCAGGCTCACCGAGCAACTTTTGCCTTTTTTTATTTTGGTCTAACGTTTTAAGCCTTTTTGGTGAGATTCTTTCCCCATTTGATTTCACCAAACCGACTATGGTATCGGTATGAGTGCTCTACGGACACATACACGGGTAGAATGGTAACTAACTAGGCATTGCGAAATTTCGCTGAATAGTGGAGAGGCGATTTTTTATACGCCTTGGACTGAACCTCAATTATGTTCTGCTTCGGTGAATATCCTCGACGACCCCAACTATTGTGCTCGCTCGGAAGAAAGACGAAGGCACATTTCGTCTGAGAATTTCTTTAAGAAATTTTGGTTTATTGTTGGCGGGGCTTTTTCACTGGTTTTTTTTTCCTCTCCTGGCTGTAGAATTATCTCGGCTTTGGCAGTATTTTTAGGAGATTACGTTTGTTGCTTGAGTGCTTCAAGTGTCAGCAAATTTTTATAACATTTTTATGACCTTAAGATCAGTATTTTTCCTTTACTGTCAAAATCTCGAATTGAAAATATTCCTACGGGTCAAGTAGAAGTTCAAGTATCAAATGGTCACATTTCAATACATTCACTATTTATCAGATCGGAATACTACACAGATTTAATGGGAATGTGCAATTGTTTATTTTATGCCGTTTGCATGTTCACATTTTGTTTCTTTCTCGTGCATTTCACTTAAAATTACGGAGAATTAGATGCGTTTTGAAGTTCAAACCAAAATTATTTTGGTCGTAAATAAAATATTCCTAGTTTTTATTTGATGTATCAAAGTATTTCCGGGCTACCTAAGTAGCCCGTTTCATTTTTCTACATAAAAACCTTCTATAGAAAGACACTTTTGCATGCGATGTTGCCATCCTTCTAAATCTTTTCGGTAGAAAGCAGAATTTTTTCCCGGGACTATCTCAGAATAGCATTCTTGGCTTCAATCAATCAGACCTGGTTTGTTACTTTAATAGGGTCCTTTAATTTGGAGAATAAAAATAAATCACTGGAAGCTAAGTCCGAGCTATCGGAACTCCTTTTAAATTCTCTGAACTTCTGTTGAAAAAGTCGAAGTGGGACAAAAGTTTGCAGTTTTAGCTGCCTATAATTTTCGCAACAGCTCAGAAAAATAGGATACTATGCCTCTATTCTCATCTTCAAGGAAATGTAGAGAAATCATTCCTTCGATTTTCATGCAGGTAGAACTAGAGAGTAGTTTCTGTGTGGTTTACTTTCAGAAAGGATTTGTGTAAAAAATATTGAGGGTGATTCATAAGTAATGTCGGCTTACATATTTAAAATTTCAAGTAATCATACATTGTACAGGTCATAACTTATTTACAAAATTCAGATAGTAGGTACACAGCCAATGGGGAAGAAACATTAGGATTAGGTACTTATTCCCGTCTGCGCACGTAAAATGGACATAGACTTTAATGATTGCGTACGCTTCGTATTTGGACTACGGAGGTTTGACCGTGTTTCGCCTTATCGATCTCAGGTACTTGGCTGCTCCTTAAGATTCTAGAAAGAGTAATGTACAATCAAATAGTGAGCTTTTTGGAAGAAAATACACCCAGAGAAAAAATGATTAAAAAATGACTATTTTTTAACCATTTTCATGTTTGAAACTGGGAACAACATTATACTAGTTGATTTTAACTACGAAAAGTAGTTACTTCTAACTATTTGAAGGGACTACAAAATAGTTACTTTTGACTAAAACATGTTTACTTGTGACCACCTATTAGTTAAAAGCCCGGAACATAAAATGGTTGCTTA
>QYTT01088221.1:26443-60424 GCA_006980735.1 Dasypogon diadema | reverse complement strand
TTACTGGTGTCGATTTGGCAGAACATTTCCCGCACCGCAGCGATAACTCTCCGCAGGACTGGAGTGTTTGCTGGGACCAATGATATGGCCGAGGATGACCAGGTTCCCCAAGCCAGCGTCGAAGCCTCGAGCAGTATCAATTAACGCGTCGCTCAGATGCGAGGATTGCGCATATCCCAATTCAAGTTCTAATCGGCTTGGAGCTCTGATCTGAATCTCAATTGATAGGTTGACAACACGATCTAAACAGACCGGTTTGTCATCTTAGACTGATATTAGACGCCAAGATTCATTAGACGGTCCAAGTGGGGATGCTCACATTCGGCTGGCAAGTTGAAGATGGCCATTCCAGTGTTCGTGATTGATCGCGGCTGGAACCGCTCACTTCGCGGAGCCTCCGTACGACAATCTCCACATTGGGAGACCCTTTGAAGAACATTTTTTAGGGGCGGACCCTTCTGAATCCAAAGTGCTTTTGCGTTGTTCGACCCAAGATCTAGGCCCTTTGTGTTGGAGAGTCCAATAGGGCCCTGCAAGTACCCACACAAATAAAAAAAATTATTCTTATTACTTACACTTTACATTGTTTGCTTCAGTGATAAATTGTTCTCAAAATTTTACATTTTTTCCAGATAAACTCATAGATTGATAATATGGCTGCTGTAGAAGTTCGAAATGGATACAAATACTATGGAAGCTCCTCGCATGAAAGCAAAAAGGTCATTCTTAACTATATAAACTTGACCGTTACACACGGAACAATGTAATTACTACAGATCACCTTTGAACTACTTTCGTTGCCATTAAGAAGAAATATTTCAGATATGGACTTTTAGGTGCATCTGGGTGCGGCAAAACAACACTGCTTTCGTGTATTGTTGGCCAACGTCAATTGAATAGCGGAGACATTAAGGTGTTAGGGGCAAAGCCCGGACAACCTGGAACAGGTATACCAGGACCGAGGCTCGGTTACATGCCACAGGTAAGTCTCCGCTCTGTGGAGCTATTTTACATTTACAATACTCCTGTGACCACACTTCTAGGAAATAGCTTTAGTGAAAGAGATGACAGTGAAAGGCATAATTTATTACTTTGGTAGAATATATGGATTAAATGACGAAAAAATTCGAGATAGGTATAAAATTTTAAAGGATCTGCTGGAGTTACCGCCTCCCAAACAGTTAATTGGAAATTGCAGCGGAGGACAACAGCGAAGAGTGTCATTCGCATGCGCCCTAGTGCATGAGCCAGAACTGTTAATTTTAGACGAACCCACCGTTGGCCTAGACCCTATCCTTCGTGAGAAGTAAGTATTTGTAAATGTGTCGTGTGCGTAAATTGTCCTTCAATATTTCTGAAAATGTTTTCAGGATTTGGGATTTTTTGGTCGAAAGCACAAAAAACAGTAAATTGGCAGTTATTATTACTACTCATTACATTGAAGAAGCGAAACAGGCAAACTGCGTAAGATTTTAAACTTTTTTCAAAAACACAAAAATACATCTTAACTTTTCGGAACTACTTACAGATTGGTCTGATGCGTAACGGAATTTTACTCGCGGAGAACTCCCCGGATATTATTTTGCAACAGCTTCATTGCCACTCAATCGAAGACGCCTTCTTAGTTCTTTGTCAGCGTCAAGGTGTATCCGAAGAAGCTATGGAAAAAGTACAGCCAAAAGACGAACACGAAACTATCTCTTCTGTCGATATTATTAAAAACAACAGTTGCATACAGAGTGATCTTCGAGACAAAGAAAAGCCTTATTTAAATGATAAATATTCGAGCCACAATCAGAATCCACCGGACAGAAAGAATATTTTAAATTTCACATCCCGAGCTCGAATGAAGGCCCTCATGGTGAAAAATGTGATTCAGCTTACAAGACGTGTTTCGTAATGTTAAATTTATTTTTGTTGAATAGTGTAAAATAATTTCTTTCTATTTTTTAGGGGACTAGTTTTTATGTTTATTTTTCCACTTCTTCAAATAAGCTGTTTTTACTTGGCTTTCGGAAGCGATCCCAAAGGTCTACAGATTGGAATTGTTAACCTAGAGATCAACGATCCTTCATCATGCTACAATGATTCTCTAGTAACCGTGCTAAATCGTGAGGAAACCTGTGAATTCCATAAAATATCATGTAGATATTTACAGGAACTCCAAGGCGTTTTTATTAAGGTACTATTTTGTTCTTTAATTAATAATGGCATCATCTTTGCACACATTTCACCGCTAGGGGTGAATTCACTTGCGACTGATCCACTGCTTGATTGTCCAGTGCAATGAAAATTTTATTTCCTCGCACCTGACCCTCCCCCCTCACGTAGTCCAACCGCCGAACCAGAGTTAACATGTTTTCTGTTAAGCCGAGTTGTATCTCCCCAGGCTAATACAGCAGGGCAGATTTAGATCTTCAGAGAAGATTCCTGCACTTTCCCTGCCGTCAGTCATGGATCCTTCCCTTCTGTAGGAGGGATGCGTCACTGATAAGAATTTCGGTCTTGGTCTTGATCCTGTCTTTGGACATCGGAAGTTAACTGATCTCTTTTATGAGATCCAGAATTTTCTTATGCCCATAATGAAGTGATCAAGTGATCCAATGGTGGGGCTGCCCCCAGAGAAGTTTCTAGAGCAGTTGTAGGTATTGTGCGTAAAGCCTCCGTAATCTCTATGCTCCCTATCCTTTATATCCTATTCAGTTGCCGCCTAAAGGTTTTTTATGAGGATTGTAGAAAGGGGGCTGTAAAGACCTCTTAGGCTCCTTCCCCCCACACTAAAGTGATTTATAAACTACTCGCAGAAAGAAACGGCAGAACTCCCCATACTCAATAAATCGGAGCTAAGGATCTTGACAGGCTCTCTATCCGGTCACTGGCCTTCTAAAATATAACTTCAAAAAGGTGGGCACAGTTGAAGACGGCACGTATAGATTCTAACTAGAAGAGGACGAAACAGCAGAATACATCGTGTCATTGCAAAGCCCTATTCCGCCAACGTAAGCAGCATCTTGGTATGATGTTCATTTTGCCTAACGTTGTTTCGAATTTAGCACCCAAAAGAATCACGGGGACTATATAAAACGACTAAATCTTAAATACACCTCTTAAAGGGGTTCAAATGCAAAATATCATAATTGACTCCTTTTCACAGCCCCCAAGGAAAAAAAGTGATTTCATTGGCTAGGAACAGTTGTATTAAGACCTTAAGACAGTTCCAAACAAGTTTAGATTCACATGAATAAGAGCAAAAAGCATTAACAGCCCCTTAACTGTCTGATAAATTATAAATGTGGGCTCCTTTCATACCCTTGCAAAGGATAGCGCAGGCACAGAACTCTATTGCATAAATTTTGGCTTGGAAGTTGGTTGATGCGGAACCCATCGCTTTAGGAGCCCTGAAATTGAGACTAAAAAAACTCACTTGCACTTTCAAATTGTGGGACCACCCGTAAACTAGGTTGACCGATCCTCTAACGTTACCTTAAATGGCAATGTAAATATAAATTCCTTCGGCACTAAGTCCGTCAGTGTGGTGGCCGCAAAGACCTCTTAAAATTCATCAAGGGTTTTTATGTGGCTACTTCTGCAGATAGATTGTAGAAGATTTAGTGTTCGAAGATTTTGTGCATTGAGCACTGCCTCCTTTTTTACATGGAAAAGTAAGGGCCACCATACTAACGCAACATAAATGACCATGGGTCCTACTATAGCCGTGTATGTCCAAACGATCACTTTTGGCTTGAGTCTCCAAGTCTTTCTGGTAAGACTTTGGTAGCACCATCAGGCTGATATGGTTTTATCTTTGACTCTTTCAAGTTTAGAATTCCAAGTGAGCCACTAGTCTAGACTTAGACTAAATATTTGATCTCACTTGACTTGTTGGTACCAGTTGCGAAGTGTGTTCAGACCACTTGAGGTTTCTAAACCTTGTATTCGAATCAAGTTACTTTTCAAACCACGCACCTAGGAAGGACATCTTTTGGACATTATTTCTTATGAGCGGCCGGTGGATTTATATTGAGTCATATAAGTCTTAAGCACGCTAAATCACCTTTAAATTTTAGGTAAGCATGGACCATATAAGGTTGTACTCGGAGCTTAGGCAATACCTTAAAAAAGCATTAGTTTGCCAACTTAGGCATACAGTCTTGGATCATTGTCACATAATGTCTTATATAATTTTAATAGACAAAAACGATTTATATTTTGAATTTTGTTGCAGAATAAAAATTGTTATAATAATCAGCAACTTTTGATTCAGGTTTTTTATGATACCACGGAAGATGCGCACCAAGCAGCACGACGTTCTGATATTGTTGGGTACATTGAAATCGGCCACAATTTCTCGGAATCAACACAACGATTTTTAGAAGATGCAAGATATGTAGACGATAGCACATACAAGTCAAGTTTAATAAATGTCAGACTGGACATGACTGGTAACTATTATCATTAATGTTGTCTTGGGATTAAGTTTGGGAGTTTTTCGTATTGGTTCCTTATTGTCCTTTTTTCCTACCATAGAAAAAATAATATACCACGATTACCTCTCACATGATCTACCTAGTAGACATTTTCAAAGATTATAGAAAATCCTAAAGCATAATCACAAGACGTCGTTTGTTACATAAATAAAATAATATGAGATGATTATTATCCCAAAACAGATTATCAAATCAGTTATTTCGTTGAAAGAAAAATGAGAGATGCTCATAAACGTTTCCTCGAGGGGATAATGGTGGATTGCAATCTCCCAAAAGAAATAGCTGCAGCACCAGTTAAATTTGAAGAGCCTTTGTACGGGACATTTGATGCCGAATTCCAGCGGTTTGTAACACCAGGAATAATTATGACGTATAATTGTAAAATTTAACATATAATTCAGTTTTCTACTACTAACTATCTTTACAGAATGATTTTCTTTTTGGCGACACTCACAACCACAAGCGTCTTCATAACCGAAAGAAGTGATGGCGTATGGGATCGAACACTAGTTGCAGGCGAGTATTTTAATTTTGGAAACAATTTCTTATTCGAACAAGAAAGGAATACATTCTTCTGATACGTGACCATAAGGCAGGCACTTCAAGGTTTTTTGCAAATTGTTTAACCTACAGCAGCTAATCAACTGTCCCGCACGCATTGCTGATGAATTGAATCATAGTCTTAATTTTTTATATCTGTCCCTATCTAATTATTCTGAAAAGTACTCATAGTCACTTGTCGGCAATTCTAATGATTGTCTTATACATATTGACGAATTTTGGAAGCCCTCGAAGCCAACCTTTAAGAGATTGGTATGACATTTTAAGCGGACCGACTTGCCGAGGCTCAATAACTTTTTGAAGGAAGTCCACCAGACTGACTGGATTGTTTTGCTTCAAAAAATGTTACATACTGCTGTGAAATGTTAACCATCATCTGCTTGTGTCTAATGAAAGCTAAAAAAAAATAAATTGTGTAAACGTATAAATTCCTACTTGTAACACAACTTCGAATCATTATTTTTGGAAAAATAATAATGATTGTATCGCAAATGAGAAACAGGAATAGAACCTTACTGCAAGAATTCCAAGAATCAATTTTTCTCCTTTCCAACTAATGCATAGTCATAGATTTGTTTACTTACAGGAATTTCAACATCGGAAATGCTGGTAGCCCATACCATTTCCCAGGCAACCGTAATGATTCTACAATGTCTAGAGGTGATATTTTACATTGCACTTGTTTTCCAAATAGAAAATCAAGGCAGTAGCATAACCGTGTCCATGCTCCTAGTGTTGATCGGTTTCGCAGGGATGTTGTTTGGTATTTACATTTTCAAATAATTACATATCGAATGTTTACAGTGTTCTTTCTTTCCCATCCAGGTCTGTTAATATCTGTTTACTGTAAGACACATACTTTAGCTAACTTCGTTGCAACCGGAGCATTCTATCCAATGATTATCCTCTGCGGTATAGACAACAAATGATACGAAATACTTACATTCACCACTTAAAAATCTAATTTCAGGCATAATTTGGCCACTTGAAGGAATGCCCGTTTTACTACAGAAATTGGCATTAACATTTCCGTTTACCATTCCAACAGTTTCTGCTCGAAATATTCTCGAGAAGGGTTGGACTATTCAGAATTCCGAAGTTTACAATGGCTTCCTAGTCATATCTTTATGGATTGTAGTACTGTTCATCATTTGCATTATTGGTCTTAAGAAGAAAACGTAGTATTTTTAGTAACTGCATTGTTTTGTAAGTTGTTGTGTCTTGTAGGTAGCGTAGATTTAAGTTTTCTATCGAATGTGATTTTTTATTGTTTTAATAAAAATTATGAAAATTATTTGCATTTTTTTTTGTTCATATACAACATACAATAAAGAAATAACAGAACATACGTACACTTTCGCATACATTATGTAATTATTGTCATCCTGGTGTCAAATGTCCAGCGACTTACGAAGAAGATGCGGAATCGGATGAGTCCAAAGCCGTGGTGTCACTTCTTTTTTATTACAATCCCATGCTCACCTCACATATGCTAAGAAAAAAATGCCGAAATTTGGACTTTGAAAATTCATAGCTCCTAAACTGAGACGAACCGGAAGGTGGGTAAGCACTCATTTAAAATCCACTAAATCCACTGCTGTTCTCTACGATATGACACTAGACTCGTACGCTCGTACACATATCGTGTTAAGTATGAACTATACCAGCGATACAGAATAGAATACTTTTATGAAAGCAGTCTGTATGCACAATAAAGAATGGCTTGTTGCTCGAACTTTTGAATTTTCTACATTTTAGTGCATTTAAAAATAAAAGCTTTTCTTCGAAAAACTCTTTTTTTATATATATTTTATTAAAAATTAAGTTCCATTCCCGTTTTTTAAAAAATTGGATACGCTGCGAAAAAAATAAAAACAAGTTGTTTTGCGAAACTGGATTTTTGGTGCAGTTCCTCATTTTTGGAAAACTGCGGTGGGCAGGTAATTATGTGACATGCCATTTTGAAGGAAGCCGTTTGCCCTTTTCTACTATGCTATTGAAACACTAGGTCAATAATGCAAAATTCAAAGAAAAACAAAGTAGAATTCAAAATTTTGGCAGAAATATTTCGTAATTTGGTATTTAATCCCCGATAATTTGTGACTGGTGAAATTCACCCAACAAACATTTTCAGACGTCGATTTGACTTGTCTTGAAAATACGTCCTTTAGTAAAGGTCTTTGTCGGCTTCTCTTAGAAAAGTAAAGTTTTTGTTTTATGTTGCTCAGTGTGAATGAAAGCACTCTTTTTCAATTACTTTTTGACATAACGTGTGATAAAGCGAAAAAACATGTTCTCATCTATTCAGTGTGAATGTGAATGCAGCCTTAGACAATTCCGGTCAACACGCATACTGTATCCCAGCAGAAGTCTGTCCTTAACCTGCTTAATGCCAAAATATCTACACTCTGAGACTATTGTGCTCAACACTAAGCTCGATCAGAAACTCCTCTTAACCTGCTTACAGCTGAAATAGTGAATTTACCTTGCTCACTCTACTACACAGAAAATACGAAATTTTGACTGAAGATGGGAGAAGAAGTCTAAACTTTAGACGGAATAATTTGCCTACCTAATGTACAAATTACATTCGTCATGTTAAAATTTTCCATGCGAGTTATTTAGCAAAGAAAAATTGTGGGGAAAATTGTGTTCAATTGCCGGCCAACATTTGTTACGATCGCTTCCCGTATGCTTCTTATGCAATGGAAGTTATTATTTATTATTGTATGTAGTAGAAAAGTTCCGCGTGAAGCGTTTCTTATTTTTCTTGATGCTGTCAAGTCCATTACATTTTGTATCTCAACTTTTAAAAAATTAAAAAAAAACAAGAAGTAGGAATCAAACACGTGTTTTTTGCAATCTAAACACCCGAAAGATTGTTATGTAATCCGTGAAATTTTATAGTATAACTGAGGACTCTAAAGGAAATAAACGACCCTGAAGTTGCTGTTTTAATATATAAACAAACTGTTTTCCGTCCAAATCGAGTTTCAGAAAGAAATTTAATGAGAAAGTGACGAAAGCAACAAATAAAATGGTTTCGAGATTTTTGCTGTTCTGAACGGATGCGACGATAAATCTGAATATATGTACATACGTTGCTTCAAGTTTTTCTCCCATGTGCTGTGCTGTAGTTGATGAAAAGGAATCACATAATTCCAACCTTGGTCATGGAACTCGAGATGATCAGTATCATATCAAAATGTCAGGCAAAACTCGGCAGTAGCGACTCTAAAAATAAACAAGATGAATTTTTTTATGGACAGCTCATAATTGATTTACCTTTCACTAAAGTTCTGTCGAATTCCATCCCATTTCCCCCGTGCGTGTTCACTTCAATAAACACAAGCAGCCTCGTTTTCTCTGAACATAAAATCAACCAATTTATGAGCATCTTAATAACAAAATGTACCAAGAAGCCGTTGCAGTCTATCAAAGAAAGCGGCAACGGACAAATATCTTTATAACAAATCCATCTGCCTTTTTACAGAATGAAATCCTAAGAAATAACAAAATGGCAAATTATAATTTGTTTTTGAATAAATTCCTTGTCAATTTAAATGAAACTAAGAACGGGATAATTGTTTAAAAGAAATGGCATATGTAAAAAAAGAACTCTTTTATTCCAACAATAACTCCAGATAAACACAAAAAAAAATCACTTAATTCAGATCTGCCTTTGAGGCAAATTGAAACTTATGCTACTTCTGTCTCTATAGCTCTCCTCTTTGATCGCTGACTTAAAACCGGTCTAGGTTTATAGAGATCTTCACTGGAATATCGTTGACTTGCTTTCAATGAAATACTTTTCTTCCCTGTAGTGGCGATCTCTAACTTCTCCTTCCGTTTCTCTGAAATTTTGGAGTAATCAGTTTTAAATAAAAATAACAATAATGAGTTTACCTTTAATGTTCTTCCCCAAAAACTCATTTTCTTTTGAACCTACACTCAATTCAGACGGTGTAGGAGAAACTTTTGCAAATGACTCCGTGGTAAAATGCGAAGTCTTCAGCTTTTTGTTTAAGCTTTCATTGCTGCTATATTCAAAGCAGTCTATTATTAAAGAATGGCAATTATTTCGAATTTTTTCATCACTGAAAACACAGTAAGCAGGCTGATAGTAATTATCAAGATTACTATTCCTTTTTCCATAAGGAGAAATAATGTTACACAAGGAATCAAAGTTGTTATGCCCGTTTTTCTTGGTTTTCGTAAAACTTCCATTGCCTTTAATAACTTTTGTATCTTTGTTTTGAGCTGAGTTAAAACTATCGGTGGTTTCAGAATTTCCCGCTTCAATCTCAACGACCTTCTTCTTATTATCAAATGATTCGAAGAGCATTTTAAAATCTTTACTGCAATCCATAATGTAGAGATATTGGTTCTCCGGTTGCATTTCGATTACAGCAGACAACTTTTTAATGCGGGCTTGACATTCTTCTTCTTCAACGGAATTAATTTCAAAAAATTCGAGATCAGCCTCGTCTTCTGAAAATTTACGTTTCCTTCCTTCTGCAACTCTTCCCTCTCTTCGTTTTGTATCGACTACAATTTTCGCACCAATAATCAATTCAATGTTACTTTTGGCATCGTTGCCTAACAAATCATCTAGAATTACTGGCTTTGAGTAATTTCCACATGATTCAGAGTTATCATCAATTATTTCAAAAGCTTGTCTGTCAGTCGCAACTCTTGTTGAAGTTTCTGAAACACAAAACTATTCCAAAAACCAAAAATAAGAAATATCATCACATACCTTCAACTGATCCACTGGTGTTACTTGAATAATTGGATGAATTTGAACTGTTAGATTCCTTCCCCCCTTCCATTTTGTCCAACGATGAAGTGGAATTGTTCTTTGAAGTAGTATCTTTGCTAGCGTCAGCGTCATCATTGGAATCAGTTGACTTTCTCCTGTATCTCTTTTTCCGATTAGAGCAGTAGTCGGCACTTTTTCCATTATCTTTATCGCTCTTGTGCTTCCTATTCCTCGATCTATCTCTAGATTTGCTGTCTTTTTCTCTTGAGTGCTTACTTTTGTGCGAATGGGATTTACTTTTGTAATCGTCAGATCTTTTGTGTTTTTTTGATGACGAATAACTTCGGGGGGAGTAAGAATCATGACGAGTGTCACTCAGTCTACTGCCATTTTCACTGCTGTTATATTTTTCTCTGTCAGAACTTTTTTTGTGAGACTTTTTATGACTTCGCCCACGATCTTTTGATGCAGGAGTGGAAGAGTGTTTTTCTTGTACAGGATGTTGGCTCTTATGTTGCTCCTGGATGTTCTGCTGATTATTTTCTTCGTTGTATTCATCAGACCTTGATTTCATTTCTTTCTCGAACTTTTCAAAATCCACCAGTTTACTAGTGGCCGATACTTGAGTGTCTGTACTGTATGTCAAATTTGAACTTGCCGACGCATCATCAGTTTTGTTTGTTTGTTCCTTTTCGGGATTGGCGTCTTCATACTCTTGTTTTATTTCACTTTTCAATGCCAAATTATCACTTATGCACGAAAAGTAATCTCTTTTCTCGCTCTTCCAATCAGTTCCTTCAAATAAAACCAGTATAAATACAATTTTGCATACATACCCATACCTTGAAATGGAAAATAGGCTTACCTTCAAATTTAATTTCCTCTTTTTTTATATCAAAATGCAGGTGTTCACAGTTTTCCAAATTTGAAGACGCGCTATCATTAAATTTTGGCATTTGTGCTTCTTCCGATATGCCAACATCTGCCTCTTCCTTTATTTCGGGTTTCGAATCTTCCCCACCATTGGTCACAATTGATAACCGACTGTTGCTAGACACTTCAGACAGCTCTGACTCTTGGGTTACATCGACCTCTTTCGCAATGCTTACATTCTCCTTGGTTTCTTCAATTGAATCTTGGGAAGTTAAACCACTGATGCCAGACAACTGTGAATGATTGCTATCCTCCTTTTTATCTGGAGTAGGTGGTCGACCCAAACCCTCCAGGGGTTCAAATGGAGGCGATTCGAATTCCTCATTTTTATCATCAGAATCATTTAATAAATCCTCTTTAGATTCGGATTTTTCATCGGTTATTTTATCTGAATCGGGACTTACAGCTTCCAAATCTGTCGGCAAGAAATCTGTTTTCAAGGATAAATCTCCATTGGTGAAACCAATACTCTTTTCTTCAGTTTTTATTTGTGGCTTTTCAATCCCCAGAAATTTGTATGCAATGTCCTCAATTTTAGGTTGAAACACAGTCGATATTTTTGGATTTACTACTTGATCAACAATCCTTTCCACTCCGGTATCGAGGAACCCAGCTCTGCAAGAAATCACCATGGACATTAGTCCCAATAATAAAAATATTGTCATGATTAAAAGTTGTATACAAATTAGAAATCTTACCACCCCATTGCACTAAGTAATTTCCATATCAATATGACTTTTGGTTGGGTGCGTGTGTTGATGCTCATTCCATTTAAATACTGGTCACTTGTTGTCTTAGAGGAAAATAGACCGCGATAATCTATTCATGAATCATGACACGCCGAAGACATTACAATAGTCATCAAAAGGGGCTCGAAAGGAGGAGTTCTGCCACCTTTGTTGTGATCCCTGGTTGTCAGTGAGCTTCTACAGAAACTACTTGACGCTAGCAACGAAGTACAGGGTTATGGAAACAACATTGTTGTTGTTGTAGAGGGAGTCAAAGCCAGGGAAGATAATAACACTTACAAAACTTGCTCAGTTCGTTTTAATCACATTAAGCGTTAATGATTGAACAATTTCGATCATTAGTGCAAGTTACTAATGGCCCATTTTTGGTTCATTCGGCGGCAGTAATTATGATTACCACCTAACATAAAGGTCATTATATGCTCATTTGCAATAAATATTAATTCAGGCGTGCTGCGTGTCTAGGGTGTAGCTGTTCTAACAAAAGACGACGACAAGGACGAAGAATTGTATTGAAAAAGGACCTTAGGCTGGCCAGATATTACGGACTTTTATTTCAGATTTGCCCGATCGTTCCAATTGCATAGAGTGTAAGCAAAATCTGTCGGTTAAGCCTGGAACGAAAAATTTGTAGCCAGATTTGGGGCGGACACACCCTACAGACTTTTGCTTCAGAACTATCGGATCGTTCCGAAAACGATAGCATTAATGTGGTGTGTGGGCAAGATCCATTGATTAAGTCTTGAACGAAGAATTTCTAGGTAGTCTTGAAATTCTACCCGAGTCATTCAAGTCTGGAGCAAAAACCCGAAATGTCTGGTTGACTTGGTGCATCCTTCTTTCAGTTTTTCCATTACCATTACATTACCAAAAAAGTCCAATCCATTTTTTTATCAAGCAAAACTGAAAACAAAGTCCGTAGTATGTGTGTACACGACATCGGGTAAAGGCTCAATTATAATGGGCGGACCTGAAGGGATGTAAATGTCAACTTACGTATTGAATCGGACAGCGAAACCGCGCTGATACATCATTATCTCTACAGATTAATAGTCAATGCTTGATATACAAAACACAATTGTTATTTGACTCCTTTTCTTTTGCACCGTTTTTAATTAAATGTTTACCTACATGGATAAACTTAATCCACGGATATTTTCTGATCGATTATCATGCACTGATAGTATATGGGCCTTTGCGAATACAATTTTTTGCCTTTATGATAACAAAATGTGATGTAGAGAAATAGCTTGGCCATTATAAGAGTTTGCAGTAAAACAAACTATTTTGTTCAAATTCGTATGTTTTGATATAGGAACAAACGTGAAATTCAATCAATTCTATTGTTGACTTCGTCGCGAAACAAACGCGATTTAATTGTTATGCGATATACGTAAGCCAGTCCGATTTCAACGAGATAAGATTGCGTCGATATTGCCACTTCTTGTTGTAATGAGACAAGGTCTGGAAAGGCCCAAAGATTAACAATAAAGAGGATATCTCGCAATTTGAAAAAATCTTGCGAAATATGGCATAAGCTTTGCATATCAGAGTTGCTGATAGAACTTTGTGCACAGCTTAAACCCTAGAAAATTTAACAAATCCCGACTTGGCAATCAAACGTATCTTGTAAGCTGAGTAAGATGTAAGAAAACCTACTATAAGGCAAAGAATATCCTCTACCTTGTTCCTAAAATATGATTATGACAAAAAGGATTTACGACTTAAGAAAAATTGGTGGCATGTCTCAATTCAATAAAACAAAACTTACTCTGTTATGTGCTTTCTTAGCTTTTCTCGTAATTGGTTTTTATTCAGTTCAGGTGTCCAAATTTGTTCCGACAAGAACTTTGTGACTGTAGTTTCCACTCTTTGTCTCAGATTTTGATATGCTGGTTTGGTATCAACATCCGCCATAGAGTCCTTCCTAAACTGATCAAACACTCCTTGTGATTTCACCTCATCGACAATCTTGTCGACAAGGAAAGGATCCAAATTCATGTGCATTTTGCACTTAAACTGTCGAAGTTCACACCAATTCGTAATCGTAAAATATTTAAAAATCTGCAAACTGCTTTAAAAAAACCACAACACTCGATTGTCAAACTTTATCCAATAAAAATGAAGTTAGCAGCGGTTTAAATTAAGGCCGGATAAAGCTTGAAATTTAGGCGGGTTAATTTTACAGTGTATCGAATTTAGCTAAAAATGAGCTAAATTTAGCACATTTTGTGGGATACAAATGCCGAAATGTGTTATTAAGAATAAATCAGCCCATTAGGAAATTAGGTAAAGTATTGCCCTAGGATTACTTACCGAACTGATAAATATTTTTAATCCAAAACAAAGGTAGATACTGTTGGATATATTTTTTTAGGAATCATTACCATCTGCATTACAATTTTTCAAAAGTAATGCGAAAGTGTAATTAGTTAGATCAGATCATGCTTTTTTCTCCTGAAGGTAAAATTTGATTCTGGTTAATGTGTATCGCAGCTCATTACCGCCTATGACATCCACTGATAGATGTAACTGAGCCTGTTGATTAATTCTAGACCTAAATATGTAATGATCCTGCTGGAAGGAATTTACTATTATAGTCATAACATAGTGCAAATGTATAGAATACTTTGCAAGAAATGTCCCTTTTTAGTTTTTTTGCATATAATTTAGACATTTTACCAAATAAATTTAAATCAACTGGCAAAGTAGGAGTTCTCATAGAATCCCAGTTCACCAAAACTGAGTTTCCTCTTATAACCTCGTGGGTTCATGCATTAATATTATTTTCGCAAAATATTGCAGAAACCTGAGATATATTTGGTCAATTCGCAATGAAGTCCTAGACAAAATCAGTGAATGTAGGCAGCGAAAGAACCATGAATTTTATAAACAAGAAAGAGTGTTGCGATCACAGCTTGATTATGATCAGTGCGCCGATCGACTTGCCTGGCATTGATGCATTAGATTTAAAATTAGAGGTGGTTGTTCAGCCTCGCATTGACCTCGACCCGAAGAGATCTGTTATGAGTCCGTGTTTATCGAATTTCCCTAGGCACAAGCTGTTGAAGAAGCCTAGAATTTGCCCTGCGATTGGTGTTCCATATTTAGGCAGACGTTCGGGTGATCCTGAGATATGACCTTATGAAACTTCGCAGGTAGATCACTTATGTCCTCACAGAAGATCCATCATATTTTTCTTTTAGTTCTTCTTAGTGTGTTTTGTTATAATAGGGAAGTGGCGTTATGTACTCTCCCCAATCACCTGAAAGTCTGGCTCAGTTAGAGTTTTTTGATCTCCGTTCGTTTTCTACCAAGCTTCCTGTTCCACGAAGGCACTTTCCTGTTGGTAGTCCTTCGTCTCATCGGACTTACGTAGAAGGAGTTCATGATGGTCCTCCAGAATTGATTCAAGGTCAGCTGCAGTTCATCAATAGTGCCGATCTCGTTGTAGCCTAAAGAGGTGACCTTTATCCTGAAGAGTATTAGATATCCAACAAAGAACTCTGCCGTCCCATGCATGAAAGCTGCAATTAACATTTTCAGAAATTTAAGAAAATTAGATAAAATATAGTTAAATAAACTAAAAATTGTCGAATGATTTCGCTTCGCTTTAATTGCGCTCCGTTCAATGTAATTGCAATTTATAGAAAGTAAAACCCAAACGTACACGTAACTTACAATAAACTTCTAAACATGAATATGATTCCGATTCCGATGAGTCTACATATTCATCACAGTAAAATTCAAGCTATAAGAACTGCGAAAAGGATCCACCAGGTGAGTTTCCTAGAAATACAAAGTATCGCTCTTTTATTAATTGTGAAGTTAGTAAAATTGTGTTATAAATAAAAACTGGCATGCATTTTAATTTTACTTCCCCAAAAATTTCTAAAAGCGGAAAAAGATACGAGAAAAAAGCATTCGTTCGTTAAAGGGGGAAATTATTTTTTAAAGCTGTTGCCTAATTTCAGAGTACAACCCTATGATTATTTTGGGAAAAAGCAAGTTGGGAATTATTGCAAGTCCCCAGTGGCCCCGCAAGCAGATTTCATGTCAGAAGAATTGTCTTGACCGCTGGTACCCAAATAAATCACCATCATGTGCTTTGCTGCGGGCCAGGCAGAAGAGCAAATCTGAAGAACTGCACCAACCAACGTGGCTAAAAACTTTTGAGTAACAGTTTGGGTTAACTCAATAAAATAATGACTTCTGGTTTAATCCACACAACCTGCTTATGGCTTTATCTCAGTAGAGCGCAAAAAAGGGAATGATTTGATAAAAGGCTTTTATTGAGAAGTCGCAAATATATGTATTACTCTTAGATATTTATTGCTATAATACAATATATTACAAGTCGTGATTTGTTTTTAAATCAACTGTATTACATTAATTTCCTCAAGTCTTACGAGGTAATTAAATAATTATCTAGGCATATTGCGCGTAGCTGTGATTTTTGTTGGGTGTTGTTTTTGTGTTGCCAGCCGAATTCATATCATGCATGGTTGAAGAATTTTACACAATCATAAAATTGGATGGCAGTCTTTTCATAATCTGGGTGTATTATCAGATTTTAAAAATTTATTGACATGCAATTATTTTTGCTTACATAAAAATGTGACGTTAATACGAAATACTTTTATGGAAATATAGAAGAGTTCCTATACCCTTTTTTAAAAGGAAATTTGCAATACAAAAAATATAATCATCACTGGTAAAAGTTAGATTTAATTAAAAATAAATTTTTTTCATCTTCGTTGGACTACTAAATAATTTTCGAGTAGGTTTTTTTTTATACAAAAATTTACTTAATTTACAATGACAAATGATGATTCCACCACCGTTAGTTTTTCTTTCGTCTGTCATCTACGAAAAAGAGAATAGTCGAATGGTAATATGTGACAAAAAATACAAATCATTTAAATTTCATATCTATATAAGAAAAAAGTGAGTTTCTTTTGAGTACATTAAAATATTTACTCTCTCCATCCATTTCTAAAATACTTAACAAAAAAAACATAAAATTAATGAATTGTGAAACTCCTTCTGAAAAAAATTTTACTCTTACACTAAGTATGGTGCGTGTTTGAGATGTGCCCTCAAGGCAAAACTGTCTAAATTATGAAACGGAGTTGCACAATAAACAAAACGACGTCTACGTAATATTGGGATCCTAGGCAGATTAGCAAATTGTCTATGATATAAAGACGTACAAACGTAACACGAATACGTTAAGGAAACAGATGTATCACCTTTTTAATGAATAGTTTTTGGACGATTCGTCTCATAATACAAATAACACTTGGATTTATTATATTACAATTAACATATATTAACAACAATTTTATAAACAAATAACTAATAGTTCTCAATAAAATAACAATTGGAAATTTTGACCGCTTCCAAATGTGTAACTGTATTCTTTTCTTGGACTACTATTTGCTTAGCATTTAGTAGTATTCGAAATCACAGAGCCTATAAATTTCCTGTTCCTGTTGAGTGCAAAGTCCTTATAAAATAAAAACTGTTTGTTTTAACCACTGTAGGGACCACCTTTGTATCCCCTTTCGTATGGCGACTTGACATCTGTATGCATAGTTGTCAAACTTAATGTATTATATACGCCATCCGCTGACACAGCCGACAATTCACAAACAGCTTTTATTGGCGTTGAATCTCTAATTGATGAAGGAATTTCACTACTTTCAGCTGCACTGACACTTGTAGTGGGTAAAACATACCTTAGCCCGCCAATTTTCGCCATTTCGTCATTCGGAACTATGGTAGGAACAACCGCAACAGTCTCTTTGGGTTGAAGTGTACTTTTTCCAGAAATTGACGACTTATAATCCTCTCTACTTTTTCCACATAAAGTAAACTTGAAAAATTCATATGTTGACCAACATATTGCTGTTGCGGGCATAGAATATAATACTCGTGCACCTAGCCCTTTAAAAAAACCTAATGGTCCCGCTACTCTATAAATCTTAAAGCAAAACAAATAAATTTAATTTGTTTTTTATTCAAATGTTTTTTTTATTATACCTGTTTTACAGCCTCTCGCATACCTCTCGTAAACCCAGTTTCTTGAGTATTGAGCAGTGTTTTGACAACATCTAATGGGGTTGTAAAGGCAGATGCTGCAGCTCCAGCTGCACCGCCCGCTATTACATGAATTGGTGGATTATATTTTCGTTCATGATTAAGCTAAAAATCAAAAATAGGTCAAGAATTAGTTTTAAAAATAACAATTACAATTATGTGAATAATCATATGTATATAAAACTAGATAGATAAGACTTTAGAGATTAATTACCAAACTTGTTCAAAATTTAATACAGAATACAGAAGAGGGACAGACATTTTTTTGTGTATTATTTACCATTCAAATTAATTATTCCAGGTCTGTAACCGTGCTGCCCAATAAAAATAATTTATTTCAATGGAAAAACTTGAAATAATAGTCTACACTATGGAAATTCATATTTTCCCATCATGTAAACTAAATCATGTTAAATCAGTTCTCAAACAGAAAGAGGCAAACAATTGCAATCAATGCTTTTTGAGACACTTGTTATCGCCTATGTAACCATCTAATTCAACACCATCAATATATCTTCCAGGCCAAATACTCAACGACTTAATGAATTTGGTAATAGTTAGCATCACTGTCTCTATAACTTTAACGAGTCTGGGTCTCGGAGATTGTTGTGTTGCATATTTCGAAAGTCTGCAACAGCGTCTATCATTCTAACCTTTTAACCAAACTCCTAGAATCTGAATCTGGATTGGAATTTTTCTATCTGACTTGTTTTACACTGGACAGTTTTAGTTCCAACTCGTAATGCATCAATGCCGGAGTGTCGCATGTGCTCCATTCATTCCCTGTTTTTTACTAATGACCTTTTATCTCTTACTTTCAATCCAATTCACAGATTTGCAGACAGCACTCTTGAGGTCGCGCGGTCATTTGAATTAATTGATAATTGTCGCGGAAACGTTATTGATAGTAATTCATAAATAAAGTTTCCATATTCGAACAGAAGTAGGTCACAGCGCGTTGTCCAGTTGCACAATGACAAAAAGAAGGTATTAAAACTGGAATATTAGCACGTAACTTGTTACAACTAAGTAGTCGGAACAACTTCGTATAGCTGAATTCAGTGTACGAATACTTATAGCAATTTGGTGTCAACGCTAGTAGCACACTAGTGACATAGTTTTCGTGTAGTGGCGCACTGAAAATGCTTTGTATCTTCTTTCTTTATTTATTGAGAAAGAAGAACATTTTCGGGAGCTTTAGTACTCGATCGCCCAGCATTTTCCAAACATTCTCAATTATTAACATTTCGTATTCCATCAAGAGGACATTTCTCCCTCCTCAAACTATTCCTCTAAGCCCATAAACCGTATCCGAACCAAGACTCGACGATTAAGTTGGAATTAAAAGCAACTTTCATCCGCGAAAGAAAATGCCTTCCAGACCCGTGGAGTTCAATTGTTGTTGTTTATGTGACCAGCAGACACTCGCGTGTCACTTTTTTGTTGAAGGTCTAACCAATTTGATCAAACAACGTTATACACGCCAAGTCAAAATCTTCTTGCGTTTTGAACAGGCTACCACGACTTCAGGTTTGATGGCACAGTTTTTAGTGATTCCAAATTGACCTGATTTTACAGATAAACCGGTATTACGAAAAAATACTTCAAATACTCAGCATTCTTAAAGCAATTGATACAACTTTATTTACTTGCGATACAACCTATTACGGCAGCTACACAGTTATCAATGTCATGATCGAACAAATTTAATTGGATAGTAAACAAATGACTGCATTCCTGTCCACAGTCATTCAAACCGTGAAATGGTCTTAATTTTTTACGAAAGAGTTATTAAGTATTTTTATTTATCCCGGAGAAACATTTTATTCCATTTGGTTTAAAACTTATAGAAACAAAAAATGCTTTAAACGAAACGTGACGTGAAATGCTCTGTTTTTTATTCCTGCAAGTACTTTACACCCTACAATTTAGAAATTAAGAAGTACATAACGATTTGCAAGTGGTCATAATTTTTTACGCAAGACAGTATATTAAGTACAGAAGTACATTGGACCAAATAATAACAGAAAGACATGTCAGCTCCTAACATAAGCGCGCTTTTTCTCGATTATAGCAGAAAGACTAGTCAGCTCCTAAGGCAGGCCGTGAACACTTTTCCCCGACTTTTGACCCAGCGATGCCTCGGCCGAGAGCTGTGGGTTGTGAAGTGTTTATTGCTTGCAATGCAGAGTGAGGCTTCGATGGGCAAAAATTCGGGAAAAAACGTTCACTGTCTGACTTTGGAGTTGACTAGTCTTTCTGTTATTACTTGCTTGATGATATCTACCTAAACTAGCATTTTTTAGAATATCAGTAATTTTTCATCAAAAATTTAATTGCATTATACAGTAGTATAATGTGTAGAGCTTCTGTAAATATTGGTGTTAACGCGTTCGTTCAAAATGTCCACTCTCTTTGATGTATAATAAGCACCTGCTCTTGCAGAAAAGACATTTGAAATTTTCCTGAATTTAATATGACACTGTAAATAAACAATTTGCTTCACTTCTTTAGCAAGAAATCCAAAAACAATTCGATTTGAATATAATATAATATATATAGTAGGGAATATAACTGACCAACTTTGATTTGTCCACTTAATTGGAAACATATTAACTATCTGTTGCATTGAACTGTGTGGGAAGAGCCGTCAAATAATCATCTAATAACAACTACATCTGGTTCTGAGTACTTAGTGGAGTTTTCTGCAACAAATTTACAAAAATCTTTTGTTAAGTTAGTGTGGAAGCAGTCAATAATTCTAACATATACAGTAATATTCCGGTATTATTGGTTATTAAATGTCAATTTGTTTTATTTCAGTATTGAAGGTTATAGAAACCTGACAATATTATTTCTCTTCAAATTAATTTCATCGTAGATTTGCGTTGCGGAATACCTATAATTTTGCAATTAACTTCCTTAATGTACATTTGCAAAATTGGGTATGTGCCTCAAAATAATTTGCTATACTGATGAGTTTACTACAACTGAAACTAATGCATCTATTATAATCGCATCGTTCAGCAATACTCTTCTAGGACACCGACCAAGTTCCGAAAGAGAATATAAAATAAATACCACCGTTAGCAATCACATCTAAGCATCAAGTTATGAGTTTATGAAGTAAAGCGCGGCGACTGTGTTATTCTTAACATCTCAAAGTAGAACTAAGCAACAGTTTAATATGTATGTTAGGATTTGAAGTCGAATTAGTTTACTATAGAAGTTTTTCGTTTTGACGATTTTTCCATTTTTGATAATTTTTGCATATTTTACTAAACGTTTAAATACATGTCATAAATAATAACGTCATGTTGGATACTGGTTAGCATATCGAATGCTTCCTTTTCAATTCAAACTGAAACTAGAAAAACCCAAACAAACAACTAAAGTAATCAACAAGCAGACAAAACTGAGAAAAATGTTATTGAAAAGCAAACAAAAAATATTAATAAAATATTACAGGAGTTACTTTTAAAAACAATGATCAATCACGTTCCTAAAACATGCAATGTTATCGATTAAACTTCATATAATTCTCAAAAACAATAACAGTCATTCATTTTTTATGATCAAAGCCTATTTATTCAGCCATCTACTGCTGCTAGCATGTAAGAAAATCCGAAAAGCTCAGCTCACAACTTTCAGTAATATGCAAAAAAAAATATTGCACACTTAAATTTTGGGTACAAGTCGATCAACCGTTTTGTTCAGATAGATATGGCCAGATGGACTCTTCTCATAAAAAGGAACATACTTCGCCCAGTACATAAAAAACGGTTAAGAGTAAATGTCATTCAAAATAATCAAAAGTTGTATTCCTTCTTGATAAATTTTAGAAAATCCCATATTCCTATCTTTACCTAATTCTGAATTGCGGTATAATAGTCTTGTTATTTACTAACAGGAGTGAAGCTGATAAAAACAGCTCTTAAACTAAATACAATCGAAGCTCTTTTATTCGGCATTTCGGATAAACGATTTTCCCAATTAAGGAAAACAATCGGCATTTCTGGAAAAAGCTCAACTTTTTGTGTTTGCACTCAAATGGAAGCGTTTCATTTTATTCAGGTAAAATATGCAGGAATGCAGGTCATAAAGAAGAGATAGAACTGAATTATTCAAGTAAAAAGAAGACCAACTAAGACTAGGTATAAACCGTCTACACCAGACGAAGCAGGAATGTACGACCCCGGGGCCGTTCAAATTAACTATATTCACCATATTACCACACTTTACACTTCTGCAATTTTAAAGTTAATTTCGTGAAAGTAGCATTCCTGAAATTTTGTGCCAGTATAGCTAAAAATTTGCTGAAAATTTCCCTTTTTAAAATTGTATAGATTATTGCTTTGAAGGTAAACTACTGCCTGAAACTTTAAGAAATTATGTTTATTGTATAGGCACCCAAGCATCGATTGCTCTAAAATTTGAACTCGTTATTTTAAAATTTCCAGAAAACTCGCTAATAATATTTTTATTAAATTAATAATCCAAGTTTTTGTAGTTTCAGCCCTAAGATAAATGTGTATAAAAAAATAATATTTCAACTTCTTTGTCTTCCATGGTTATTAAAATAAAATAAATGAAATTGGATCTATACCTCTCTTTTATGAAATAATAAACGCAAACCCCTTCAGTCTAATGTCCGGAAAAATTCTGATATCTCCGCATTTCAGAAAATTCCAGATAATGAAATTCCGGATAAAAGAGTTTCAACTGTATAAACCATATTAGTTACTTGGATTAGAAGACATTATGAAATTCATATTAAATTAACAAAGAAAAAGAATAATAAAAATTTACCCAATTTAATCCAAATGGCTATATACTCGGAAATTATATTTTTGTTCTTACCGTGTTCTGGAAAAATTCGTAGGTCATAAAATGTACCGATTGATAAGGTAAATTCATAATCAATTGCGTCGAATAAGATCGGTAAAATGCCCTTAATCCCTCTGTTTGATATATTGTCTTAGTGCAGTGAATAACCGATTTAAAGGGTGAATTGTACATTTGTAATCTCTGTTTTATTACTTCAGTGGGGTTAGATATAGCATCGTGAATCAATGTCGCAGCCACTGCAGACATAACTGTAATTTGTTAAAAACCATAATAACATATACATTTATTATATTACAAAAAGGCTTACTATAATTTAATTGGTTATGTGTTGTAAACTGTGTTAAAAATTCCTTTGTAAATTCATATGTTCCAAAATAAAAAGCATGAGCTGGACCAGCACCCGCCACCACAGCTGTAACTCCCCTAATGGGTCTGCAATGAGATATTTAGATAAATTTGATAACTCTAATTAAAATTAACATTTGAATTTTTTACCTAAGAATACCTTCCTTCCGAATCATATTTGTAAACGTCGATCTAATGTTATATCCAGATGTAAGAGGTGATAAACTTTGCATCCTTGTCTAAAACGATGAAATTAAGAAAAAAATTAAAGAAAATTTAAAGAAAATTTGCATTGAGAAGCTGTGAAATGTAGGAGCCTTATGACACAAAATAAATATACGGAGCCGCAGTGGAAAATACTCTAAAGGTCTAACTGTACGCATAAGAAGAATAAATTTTTTCCTTAAAACAAGAAGTTATTAGATGTTGTAGAGATTTATCTGCTTACAAATTATACTGTTAAAAACGTTGCCGCTAAGATAATTTTAGAGCAAAGACTAAAATGGCTTTAAAGCCATAAAATCAAACGGTCTTAACATGCGACGGCCATGAGAAATTTAAATCAAACTTAACACGAAAGCTTATCAATATATGGATCCGAGTGTACTGTATATATCTGAGTTAAAAATGACACTGCTACAACTCGGTGAGGTCATTTGTCGCCTTGAAAGCACGTATTACCATGAGAATGGTAAGCTCACGTCTCCTGCGTCCTGCCAGACTTTAATCATTGAAAGTAACTCTCCCACATACGTTCAAATTATTTGCGATGTTCTCATGTAAGAGAAACGTATACCAAAAACGATACACGTGCCAGCAAAGGTGTTAATATGTAAGTAATGCAAAACATATAGTTATTTAAAAAGGGCCCAGAAAGCTTACATTTTTTTACATTTATTTTTCAGAAAAGGCGTCTCATGTCGGATTGCAAACACGTTGTACTTCGTGTAGACAATTTTTCTTGAACAACAGGGTAAAAAATTTTATTTCATTTTGGTCATAGAGTTTTGAATCCCATACATCATAAAACGTTTTAAAAAGAAATAATAAGTATGAAGTGAAATTGAAAAGGAAAAAGTCGTGAATAAGCGGAAAAAGGTCGTGACTCCACATTTATGAAATATTCATGTAAACTAACTATTTTTCTGCAATAAAATTATTTTAACTAATAAAATGTGGAGTTACTTCTTGATTTTAGACCTTCACCTGAATTTTCTCTTGGAGGTAAACAATCGAAGTACAATACTAAACAGATAAGAATATCTCAACCAATCGGATTGCTATCTTGCAGGATATATTAGTGCTCAAACTAAACTAGATTGTGTATTAAACATCTTTAACTATTACGTTGGTTGATTAAAAACGGCAAATTTAAATTTGTCCTTTTTTGCATTTATACAAAATACAGAAAAGTGGAGTTACGACTCTTTGCCTCTCAGATACAGATGTAAAAAGAAATTTGTACTTAAATACTATGTGATTTTAAATTATACAATTTTTTAATGAGTATAATTTCTGTCAACAGAGATGCTTCAATCACACTACATTTTGTGGATCGCCAGCATGTTGATTAATTAATATGAAGAAGAAAAGGCAGTACATATGTAGAAGTTACATGTTTAGCTATATGCTCGTAAATCAAATAATCTGTGTACTTCCTTTATTAATTCTGAAGAGGGATCAAAATAGAATTGGCATGCCAAGAATATTCAAAAGAATAAAAGTTTGGTACTATACGAATTGATTGGTTTTAGCTTTTCCATTTTAAGAGATTTTTTTTATACATTACAACCAATATTAAGCTCTTAGATCAACACAAAAACGAAATACATGAGACCAAAATCAATTTCTACCCAAAGTCTAAACCGAACTCTATCTATCTTTTATTTAAAAACATAAACAAATTTCAAATGTCAAAGCTCCAAATTCTCTCCAAATTTGTTCATCTATTGAAAACTATGGAAAAACTGGAAAATTAACAGACTATTTTCCATATCTGAGACATTTGGTTAATTTAGAGTTTTTTCTTTAGTCTTCTCAATATCAAGTTAAGTTTTAGTTTTTCAATAAGATTGTATCCAATTTTATTTCTTATACGGTAAAGAATAAATTTTGAGCAAAAATAGTATTTTTCATTGCATTTCATTTCTAAGCCCCCAAAAATTTGGTGTGATTGCAAAGGCCGCTAATTTTCTTTACTGGATCCTTTCTTAAGGTGTTCTTTTGGCGTCTGATTTCATAAAAGTATTACTTAATCAAAGCACCCTAAAATTTTGTACAGAAGAGTTTTATGAGATGAATTATATCATATAGGATATCAAGTAATCAGTCTAAGGCTAATTATATATCTCATGTTTATTTTTACTTTGGAACATTGGCTGAAAAAATGTAGAATATTGTTTCCAATTGTGAGATGGACGATTTTCACTGGGAGCCTCTATATTTATAAACCAATTTTATAAATTCGCGACACGAATTATATTTGGAAAAGGAATGGACACTTTTCTTCTTTCTTTTAATTTTCTTTTTGAATACATTGTATGCTAAGGGACCGAAATACTTTTATGATGAAATCGAGCTCAGTTTCTGTCAACGATTTCAGGAAACGTATCATGCTGTGTATTCTACAGCTGTGGTGTATTGTATGGAATTGTTCTCATTTTTTCATTCTTTCTGTCGTTTTTCTTTACTTCTTTTTATATGATTTTACTTGCAAAATCTAAATAATATGCATTTTATAATGCACTATGAGGTTGATTCTTGTGTGTTTATGATATCTAATAAATGGAAATGAACGGATAATTCAGTTTTAGTTGCTGGTGATCTAGATTGATTTCGAATAAAAAAAACCTCAATTAAGCTATATTTAAAGCCCATCGAAATATTTTTGCTAAAGGTTATTAGAATCACTTACGGCAATTAATGGACCAATCTCAGTAACCTAATTCAGTGATTCCCAACCAGTGGCCCGCGACCACCCTCCAAGTGGTCCGCGGATTCCTAAAGAAGCATGCACGTAGCTGACAGAAGTTTTTTTGTGGACGTCATTCGGAATTTTAAATTAACAAAGCCGTTTAACATAGTAGATGAGCAGTCAAAGTTTTGGTCCAAGGGTCCGTCGTGTCCTAAAAGTTGGGAGCCACTGATCTAGTTACTGACACCAATATCTGAAACACACTTAAGAAATTTTCAGATCTATATAAGCCCTATATATATTTATTCGATGAAATGTTTGAAGCGCACTTTTCACTAATATCGCTTCTTGCAAAAAAGTATTATGTATGAACCACTCGATCCATATTTTATAAATTTAACTTTCTTGTTGTTCGTGTAATGCAATGTCTATGACACAAGGAATGCAAAATTAATTAAAAATTCAGGTGGGTTTACCCATGTGAAAAATTACGTATGCAGTATAAAAAGAATGGATTCGCAATCAGCTGGAAATGCCTGCAGCTTTAATAAATGATTAATTAATTAGTCGAATGGTATGCAATCGTTTCTCTTTTTTACATTATTTCTATTGTCTATAATATTTAAGATTTTTTTCTCACTCTTAAAAATCGAGAAAAGTTTGCTCTTAAAATGCTTAGATAACAAAAATACTTTGGTGCGACAATATATCACTTTATATCCTTCAATTTTAGGGCTATATTCAGCAAGTAATAAGTATTTTAATATTGAATATCCATGTTGCTTAATTGAATGCAAAAAGCAGTAAGCGAAAAGAATGGAAAGGTGATGGGAAAAATTTAACCCGTGTTTTATAAATACTGCCCAATGCAATGAGACATTTATTTTTTTCGCGCTATATAATATTCTTGATTAATAGTGGATATATTATGGTTTGCTGATCGGAGATACCTTTAAATTAGCTTTACATAAAACTTGAGAAATAAATGCTGGTACGATATAAATGTAGCACACATGACTAAGAAATTCATTTTAAAATTTGGAATTCATTTGAGCTTCTCTCTTACCCATAAATGTCCAATTTGTTCTCCATGAAATACAAACTCTTTAAGTTTCCCGACCAACAGAATGCTAGCAAAATCAAGTTATCCTAAAAAAACAAATTAAATTAGGAATAATATCCTTGAATACTGAAAATTTTTTCATCTTAACGTTTTTAGGTACGAAATCATGTCATCATCACTTTTTAGTCATAGATATTTTAATATATATGTTTGTAGATTATTTCCACTATTCCGATAATTTTTTGATGCCGTACTTAAGTATTCATTTAAGCTCCTATAAATAACGCTTTAAATGCTGCACATGCATTAAAATAAACCAACATGGAAAATCGATAGGCACAGAATAATTTTAAAAGGGATCTGTTTACTTAATTAACTTTTACGAATTTTATTCGAAAGAATTATTATGGCATGAGATAACAAATCAGAATATTTAATAAAAATTTCACATAGCTTTATAAGTTCAGGTATTTTATATATCACAATATTACGATTGACGAAGTGTTTGGCGAAATTTTTTATTTAAGGGATGAAAGTTGATGGAACCATTTTAATTCCAGAGTTGTATTATCAATCAGCAATATTTGCGTTAATGTAGGCTTATCTAAGCCCCAACATTATCTTGTCAGCATTTCTTACACGAACATACAATTCACTTAATGATAAATTTGCGGTAAATATAACGAAGGTTGCGGTGGCATTACAAAGTATAGATAAGGAGAATCAAATACTAGGTATATGAGTTAGCAAAAAAAAATTTTTTTTACTTTAGAAAATCATCTGGATTACTGTGTAGAGAAAAAAGGCTACCTAAATATATAAAGTTCAAGCATGCAAACATACATTTCTACTACGGTTTCCGTGAACCGCATATCCTTTTAACATATTGCAGTTGTGTAATATTCTACATATATACATATATAATTACTATTTCATGCTAAAACATTTAGGAAAGCTTTCAGATTCCTAGTATTGAATTTTTAGCTCTTAAATTTGGGTGTGCATGTTAGGTTTACAAATAAATTTAAATTAAATTAATTTATCGGTCAGTACATTGATATCGTAAGCCGCAGTACGTACTAGCCCAATAAATTTAAGAATAAAAAAATTTAAAAATCAACTAAAGGCACCCATACTAACGAAAATACATTTTCTCCAAAATAGAACAAATTTACCTTACAAATTGATGTTGAATTCTAATTTTTTTTAAGTAGTATAATTTATAGAATAGAAGCAAAGGGTATAAGTGCACTATTTTATCAAATTGAGTTAAGTACACGGTTAGATAGCTGAAGATCCAAATTATATATATATATATGTATATAAGTGAAACGACATAAGTAAAACTATACCGTCTATACCGCCAATTTTGATAGGGTAAAGGATCAATTACCTCAAAAGAAATTTTACAGCTTCCCTATAGATTCTTAGAAAATGTAAAAACTTTAGAGACCATTTTCCGCCAAACTTTAGTTTTTACTCTTATACCCTCTTGTTTCTAATCGCTTCAATTTTTCCTGAATTCTGAACTTACTACTTTACATAGGTAGTTTCTGGTTAGATGTGGCATAAGCGACTGCCCGTTATGTAAACTTTTGTTTCGCCGTTTACATGTGCTCACTTTGTTCACAAAGGCAAAACAGTGAACGGTAGAATCGAATTATAAGTCTAATTAGAATTGCAAAATGAACTAAGTTCAATTATCGCAAAAAAATTGATTTTTGAAATGTAAATTTTATTTTATGTAAATTTTAATAATACAGTTTGCTTTTCCAACGATTCAGCAATAGAAACTGAGAACAGGAAATGAAATTGCTCAGTTACCTCTATTTATAAATTTCATGCTAGATATGCTGCCATTTTGCGCATGTTCATATTTAGACAAATTTAGACAGCTTTTTTCAGATAACGGTATATAAGTACAATAGAAATATACATTTTCGATGCTATTCCGAAATCGACAATTTTTCTTATGTCACTTGCTTAATTCTTCCAATGTTTATAAATAAAATGTTGTGTTAATAAATTTTGTTTGATTACACATAGTCGCCAAGACTAAATTAAAAATGTGTCACTGCAAAAATATAAATGTAACTAAAAGCAATCAAATACATAAATTTATATGTATGGTTCTTACAAATTTTTACAGTGATATATTTTAAATTGCGATGAAATAGTTGTCTACAAATCATACAAATTTAATTTCTCCTAACCACTAATCACTTGGCGCATTTCCAAGCTCTGATATTTTGAAATTGAATACGAATTTTACTACATAATACATTTATATCCTACTATTCATACAACTCTGCAAATTTTTTAAAGTTTTAGTATGTTACACAATACATAATTAACACATACCAAGAAAATACAAAAATTATTTGGAAAGATTGCATCCTGATTGAATGACTTAGAATAGAAACGAAGTACGTCATACGTATATGGTACAAAAAAAAAAAAACACGGACATGTGCACTTTCAATTCTAATCAATTCAGTTGATATGTTCACATTCAGACTAAAGTTAAATCACCATGTATTCTTCCACAAAGAAAAGATGACATATCCCTTCAAGAGTTTGAAATTTCAATTAAAAAAACAAACATTACATCGATACTTGATATTACTATAACTTTAGTGTTTTCTCACTTGATCTATGTAATCTTTATCTAGACAATTTATTTTGTATACCAGAATGTTGCTTGTTTTTCATTTTTAGATATCGAATCTGTTTATTCTTAAAATGCCCCTTCTATTGGCAACTACACAACGGCACAGAATTTTTTTTCGCAGTTTTTAAATCATTTTTTTTTTTGTAAACATAACATTTAAGCGAATCGGTGTGATCATTTTCCGCTTTCTGCCATTTTCCTAACTAAATTGTCTATGAATTCCAGTCAACTTTTTTGTGCAGAGCTAATATATGCAAAAGTAAAATTTAATATTCGGTACACGTACAAACACTTCATTTGCATATACCGTGCATTCATAAATTTTTGAAATTTTGTGTACGCGGACTCAGCGCTTTATATAGTTTGTCCTATTGGAAGTCAAGGAGAAAGATATAGAGCGAAACTCAAAAAAAAACAACGGTTTTTTTCAGAAACTAGGTAATATTTTCAGTGGCTCTTAAAACATCGTAACTCTTATAAAATAACGTACAATTTACCAGGATTTAATTCTATCCGATTCATCATCGAAATCGGCTACAATATTGCCAAGGTACCATTGCTCTTTGAGATATCAAAAATGGACCTATTCACGTACCTTAAGATGGTTTATTGTGGATGTGGAGACACTTACACTTGTTGTTAGTTGCCACAAAAATTATTTTCTTTGGATTAATAGAACCAATGATTTGAAACACAATTAAAAAAAAAGATCAAAATTGACCAGTGAGTTTAGGTGCGAAAGCCGAAAACTCGACGAAAATGGACGAGTCGAACTGGTTGGCCAAATGCAGGCTCGACCGTAGTTCTGACAAAACCCCGAATATGTATATTAGTAATCATAGGACATGTAGCTATAGCGCAATACACGTTTCAAGAGCCAAAAATATGTTTTCCTATATATATATTTTTTAACCGCTTGACTGCTACGCGGCGCAAAAGCGCTGCGTTCATTTGTCTCAAAAACCGCGACGCAGCGCTTTTGAGCTGCGAGTTTCAGTGTGTCTTTGTTGCTCCGTGTTTGTTTTCAAAGAAAAAAAAACAATTTAATGTTTATTTTTTCTTATTCACAATCACAATTAATATTGTTTCTTTATAATACGAAAAGAATTATCAAAATTGATTGATATTTGTTTAAATGAGAGTTTTTTATTTGAGAACATCAAGTCAAAATATGTCCCGCAGTTTTCGTGCGTTCTTGCAAGAATTGCTTAGGAATCTTTTATAAAAACATCATCTGGGATACTAAATAACTATTATTAAATATTTTTTAAAGTAATATTTTACGGCGGTTTCATTTTGGGTACTTGTAAATATGTTATCTAAAGAGAATCGTTAGTAATTTTACATATACAAATAAGAACTTAAATTGCTCATAAATTTAATTGATTTTTGTGATATTGTTGTTTAAATGTAAATCACATACTTTGATTTCTTATATTCATGATGCAAAGTCTGTGTAAGGTACTTAATAATGTAAATAGATGAATAAATGTTTTTGAAAATATAACCAAAAAGAACTCTGTTAAGAATTAATCACAATTTCATTAACTGTTTTATGTACATAGTTATTGAAATAGTGCTGCCAAAACATTGCAAGATACGGTCATCTTGTTGGAAAATAAACGAACCATTCAGGGCTATGTTTAAGATTCTTCTTCAGAATATCCGAATAAAGGCGGTGACGTTCTTTTTTCAATAAAAACCAGATTTCCCACCCTGTTCTCCGATATGCATACTCACACTACACATTTCTACCACCATGTTTTACTCTCGGTATGAATATAAGCCGTATTTGGTTATCTAAAAATTTTTAAGCGTCCATCGTTGCCAAAGATATTAAATTTACTTTTCTACTTCGATCAAAACTAATTTTCGTGAATTTTCTGTGATTTTGCAAATTTTAGTTTCTGTTTACTGATGTATGGCTTTTTCCTAGCTATTCTTTTAAAACCCTTCGTTTTTAACACTCTGCGAATGGAAACGGCATGACAAGATTTTCCAATCTCTTCTCGAAACTTGGTACCAATTTCCGTTGCAGGTAAACTAAATGAACCCACTGATCTGTTTTACTTCTGCAATAAAACATTAAATTGGATATGGACTTTTGTCGTGGGACATTGACTCAACTTATAATGTAAAAGGGTACCCTAAATAAGACGGATGTCTGGTCCGGGCAGCTGTGTTAGAGGAAATAGAGACCGTGCACAATAAACCCATCTTACGGGGCACAATTTTTATACATAAGGACACACCAAGCTATTCTACGGAGAAACCAACAGGAATAGGAAATATCGAATGAAAAACCGGAATTTTTTCAATTTTTCATCGCTTAAGTCATTGATACTCGACAATTAACTAAGATGAGTTCTACTAAACCCAATTCCATCAAATTCTTTGCTAATAACGAGAGATGAGCATTCACTCGATTTTTTATTAAACACAAAATCTTTCCAGTCTAGTTACAATTCGCTGATTTTTGCATTTTTTCGCTTAATGATTCAACTTAGTAAACACAAGTAATATTTATCTTTTTATTTTAATACACCCTGAATTCCTGCTCAGAAAATTTGTAGTTTTATTCCGCCTACATTTTCATTGCTTACTGTGCCGTGAAGTAGCATTTATTCCAATTTTATAGATAAGCTGCTCTTATGTCTGCATTAGAGCAAGAAGAGTCAACTTTTCTGAGCAAATTCAATTCGACGTCGATCACACTGGTAATGACGATAAGAAAGAACGTGCTACGCCGGTAAACATTTGATAAGATACTGATTTGTAAAACAAAATGTAACCTCCTGAAACGAGATTGCAGAAAGTTTCTTAGAAAATTTCAATTGCGACTATTCCACTTGTTACTATTCTCAAAATATGAAAATTACAAATCATGGACACAATATCTCGGAATCCGCTGATATCTTAGTGTCTTTATTTTCAAGACACAATGAATCATTAAAAGCTTTACCAACAAATTAGAGGGCATCGTCTTAATAAATTACAATTCCGAGAACTTAATCACTGTTTGAAATTGCAATCATCTCTTGGGGAAGACCCGGTGAAATAGCAGTTTCCTCTGCTACCAGCCACTGTCAGCTTCACTTCTTATATCCATAGACACAAAGAATTATTTCTCATTCAAATCTTAAACCCCTCAATCTACTCTATTCTTTATAAATGAATCCAACCACAAAACCAACTCGCTTTCTTCAATTACCCGAAGATGATAAAATCTGTTTACCGCGATGATACAACAGAATTCCTGAGTACATACATATATGCTTTCTAGATCTCACATTAATTTATATCAAAGCTGCAGTGCAGAGTGGCTAAAAAACCGGGGACTTTTTGCTAAAACAAACATCGAGAAATTATTCACAATCAGAGCTGTAATAATAGGCGCTCCTCGTAGCAATTACATCACTAGATGCACTTTGAGGTTATGTATCTTCAAATGCAGGCTACTTTTAAATATAGTATTTAGGAGATATGCAGCAACTAGAAATAGGGTACCTTCACAGAATCAAGGGGGTACATAAGGCAATGCTCCAGCACACCAGCTATAGCTCCTGCAGTCATGTTGGTTGCAACACTAGTTGTTGGAAGTTGTTCATAGTCGTCAAAATTCATAATAGCGATATTTGTATTAACAATTGGGAAAGCAAATTTAACCGGATGTGCAATTTTAGTGATCTCTACAGCAACGTTCTGAGAATTCCAATTAAACAATTTAGACCGCCTTTTCACTACGCATCGAAATTTTGTAAAAATAGATGACACATATAAGTTTTTCGTATAGTTGTTAGTTCACTTAAACCGGTGTCATTTTAATATTTTATCACAAGCAAGGAGGTAGAGGAGGATTTGTATTGCAAATCTTTTACTCCTTGCCGACGCACACAACCGAAATACTCATTAATACGGCCTGCAGAGCACAATGTGGAAAAGTACACAGCAGTCGAACTGTCAAGCGAAGTATTCGCGGCCAGGCGGTAGTAGCATTCTGAGAAGAAGGTGAATTGTAGCGCTTCCCTCGAGTTCGGTTACGCACACTAGAATATTTGTTGGGTTTCATATTTCTCTTTTTCGCACTTAACATTTGTCTGCACTGTTAGACCATTGAAGTTTTATTGAATAATTCCCAATTTGAAAGATATATAAATACTGCTTTCCCCACTAAACAATTCAGGTTATTAGTTTAAATATAGTTTTATGATATAGTCTAGTGTGAAATTCAGTAAATTCTCCCGCTAATTATAGGTCTGTTTGATAATTTACTACCAGTAAGTTCTATTTACTCTAGCTATTTTTTGAGTATGGATTTTGACATTTAAGAGAGTAAAAGTAAATTTTAGCTTCATCAAATCAAACCTTAGACGAGATAAAAAAAACGGATTTGGCGAAAAACTAAAAAGGTGAACCCTTTATATTCTTGATTTGGTGAAGGGATTTGCTATAGTGCCTATGGTCCTCTAAAGGCCAATTTACATTACTACAACATTGTAAGTAAACAGTGCGAGTGGGATAGATAAAGCTAACATGATAAAATACG
>QYTT01088221.1:10854-26423 GCA_006980735.1 Dasypogon diadema | reverse complement strand
GACCATTGAAGTTTTATTGAATAATTCCCAATTTGAAAGATATATAAATACTGCTTTCCCCACTAAACAATTCAGGTTATTAGTTTAAATATAGTTTTATGATATAGTCTAGTGTGAAATTCAGTAAATTCTCCCGCTAATTATAGGTCTGTTTGATAATTTACTACCAGTAAGTTCTATTTACTCTAGCTATTTTTTGAGTATGGATTTTGACATTTAAGAGAGTAAAAGTAAATTTTAGCTTCATCAAATCAAACCTAAAGGCCAATTTACATAGCAGCAACATGTTTTTTTACTGAAAACCTGAACGAGATGGTTTTATTGATTGATGATATGTGTAAAAAAAGGACAAAGAATGAAGGGGAAAGAAAAATTCTGTTCCAGCGGGGAAATTGGCATTTTAGCTCGTAAAATTTTGTTGGCATATGTTTTGTCTTTTTTCGTATTTTATCATGTTAGCTTTATCTATCCCACTCGCACTGTTTGCTTACAATGTGTAGTAATGTAAATTGGTCTTTAGACGAGATAAAAAAAACGGAATTGGCGAAAAACTAAAAAGGTGAACCCTTTATATTCTTGATTTGGTGAAGGGATTTGCTATAGTGCCTATGGTCCTCTAAAGGCCAATTTACATAGCAGCAACATGTTTTTTACTGAAAACCTGAACGAGATGGTTTTATTGATTGATGATATGTGTAAAAAAAGGACAAAGAATGAAGGGGAAAGAAAAATTATATTTCAGCGAGGAAATTGACATTTTAGCTTGTAAAATTTTGTTGGCATATGTTTTGTCTTTTTTCGTATTTTATCATGTTAGCTTTAGTTGTAGTAATGTAAATTGGCCTTAAGGCGATAAAAGAAAAGCAACAATTTGCAAGGGGAAATGTCACTCTGAGGCGTTCGTCAATGGTCAATCCCTTTTCCTTGCGTGCTCTTCACCCATACAAAAATGCTTCACTCGCGGACATATATTTTATAAGGGAGTTCAGGTCCATTTTGTTTCTATGCCTGTGAATCAAACAGACCTTTTATAACCTGGCAGGGCTCATTTTGACAGCTTAAATGGTCTTCATTCTTTAATTAAGAACAAGCATAGAGCAGGAACCTCGTTACTCTTAACACCAAGCCTATTTTAAGAAAACTTATTCTCATGAAACAAACATGTCAAAATATGATATTGCTGTATTTTAATTATATATTTGCAATCTTGCACAAAATGTACACATTAAAAAAGAGGACCCGTCACAGGTTGGATATGCATCCGAATTTTATGAATATGAATCGGTTGAATATGCATCTAGTATTTTAAATTCAGGCCACTTCCGGCCGAGGAGCAGAGCAGATATATCTCCTGTGTAGTGACTCACGTCGTAATCAAGCCATCATGACGTAAATTTCTTTTTTGTTTTTTCTGTCGCTATTTTTTTGTAAGTCGTTTATAATCAATGTGTATTTTTAAAACTACGGTGTTGTAATTAATACTTTTAGTCATGAATTTAGTATTCCCCCTTGTCTCTCTCTTGGTGCTTGCTGCACAAAACAGATTTATTTATTCAATAAATCGTTTAGAATTGCAAGCATCGAATATTTTAGTTAATAATAAACCTTATAAATCTCAACACAAACATATGATTGTCTCAAAATCGTCTTAAATTATATCATCCCTTTGATATTTTGCAATATTATGCGTAGTTTCACTTTCTTCTTCTTAAGCATTCTTTCACCCATTTTCTTCTATTAGCCGACCACACACGGGACGGTTTTCGGCATACAGGCACGCGTACAAAAACAAAGATTGACCAATTTGGCCGCCCCAAAGTTCTGTTCAATTCGATATTTTGTATAGTTTTTTTATCTTCTTCCTCCTTTTAACTATTCTTTCACTCACTTGCTTCTATTTGGTCGCTTTTTTTTTTTTTTAAATTAGACCAAATAACCAAACGACCTTTCTGGTGCTTTGTGTGGCCTTCGCTTTTTCGGCACTGGTTCTTCGGGGCGATGCCACTCCATTGAATCCTTGACAAAGGATCATGGTAAAGAACCATAGTTTCATCCTCTGCCACAATCTTATCTTATAGAACACTGTCTACGTCGTCTTTACACAACTCCAAAAATTGCTGACGGAACTCAATTCGCTGTACTTTCTGCACTAAGGAAAGAATTCGCGGTATCCATCTTGCGCTGATTTTTTCCGATAGCCAAATGTTCATGAAAAATCCAGAGGACAATAGTTTTTGATATACCGCTTTGTTATGCGATTTCGTTAGCCTTTAACCGCCGGTATATCAGAACAGCTTTCTCGACTAATTCCACGTTATCCTGCGTACCTACCGTTGCTGGCCCCGTCCCCAGCGAAAGAGCTTTGACCAATGTTTAACTATCGAAAATGATAGTGAAGGTTTTCTATATACACGATTCATCTACTCTTTGATCTCCGTCGCCGTTAATCCACCTTTTATAAAAAACTTTATTACAGCACAGTATTCAATTTTTTACATTTTCATTTTTCCAGGCAAGATCACTTCACTTTTTGAATCACTATTTTAAACTTTTTGAGAATATTGTCCCAATAGGGTCTTTTATACCCTCAAAAAGGTTGAGGGTATCAGGTAGGAAAAGGATTCCAGGAAATTTTAATCAGAACCCTTCAAGCTCACGATACTTTGGGACCATACTACGTATATCTTTAACTAATCTTCTTTCTAGGATTAAATTATAAAATTGAATTTTCCCCAAAAAAGCGGCAAAACTTCCTTGCCAATCTAATAATTATGCGAATAAATTATATTTATTTAGTCAGTATTCAAATTTAATTTTTTGATCGCACACGCATTTCGATAAGCATGTCTGTTCGCGTACGCATTTCCTCATAAAAGCTCAAATAAGCCTTAAAAATTTTTACTATAACTCGAAAATTGAGAGAGAATTTGTCGATATCACACTTCCCCTCTATTAAAGTTTCTTTGAGTTTTTACGCGAGAAAAATCACATCGTAAAATGAAATAATTGCCGAAGGGCAAGTTTGACAATCGCAGTAAATAGAACGAGAAAATGTAATTTCGTGCCATATTTTTCTGCGGCTACTTTTTACACAAAACCGTTGGCGTACTAAATGCAAGCTGAAAGAATTCCCTCAGATTCCACTTTCAAAAAAGAACGAGAAAAGTATGTTTTCGTAGAGCGATTACTTCAGACTAAAGTGGACACTGTTGATTGTCGTTTGTCAAATTTTCGAACCTTTTGGCTTTTCAGAAGTAAAAATTCTTTGAATTTTCATAGAGAAGAATGTAGGCCTGGTGTACCTACCGGTTAGCGTACTCTATTCCTTGCACAAACGTCAACTCTGTCTTCAATAAATAGCTACCCATGACTGAAACATTCGGCTAGCAACAAAATATTCATTACGGTCACTGGAACGTTGTAATAAAAAATGACTCGGGGCCCCAAGATGCTCAAAATTATCCGTGCTTTAAGTATTAACGAAAATGATGATATTTCATTCGGTTCAAATTACCTACAATGGGAACGACTATTATAACGAAAGAAACCTAAAATGTAGAAATGAAACTCAATTTTAATGTATTAACACAAAAAATTTATATAAAAATACATAGTTTAAAGAAAAACAATTTTAAATAAATGCTACATTACGAGGTATTTGCTACTAGAATGTCGAGTTTCTTTTAACATTAAATTGATAAATTATTGTCAAATGCAATACATGGAATTACATAACGCAGGTGTGCTAATGTATCGAAGCTTTCTGAGTTTCACACACGTAGAAACTCCTGTATTTCCAATATTAATTGCAGCAAAATTTCTTATATGTTTTACATTTGAAAAAAGTGTTCTATCTATCTATAAATATATGATAACACGCGACACCTATTCGTGTCTTATAAAACGCATTATAAAAATAATAAAAGCATAATTCACATAAAACCTTACTGTGACTGTTGTTATTGCTTTCTCAGCTTATTAAAAGATCCTTTTTATAAGCCCTTATTGAAATAGACAACTTCTAAACCTGGTTGTTCTTTTTGAATTTTGCTTCGAACATCTTTTTCAAGGTGCTCCACCTTAATTGCAGCGCGTTGACTAAAGAATGCACAACCCAATGGAGTTGCAAAAATTAAAACAAATCCACAAAATAGAGTCTGAATTGGAGCATTAGCCCATGGATATCTTTTGATAACTCCTTTTCTAGTTAAATATTCCATCAAAACCGGAGTGAGTACTACAAAAAATATTGTATAGTGTATAAATAAATAAAAATGATAACAGCAATACATACCCATTCCTGGAGAAGCCATAGCAATTCTGCTAACAATTACAGCGCTAATACCCTTTGTGGCTGCTCTTTTTGATATTCCAACTTCATTATTTTGCTCATCTAGAAGAACGACACCATTTCGAAGTTCCCTATAATAATAAATAAATTACAACAATTTCTTTTTATTTCTTTGACTTAAATTTTATCAATATTATTTAAGATAAGTGACGAAATAGAAATTAGATCTTTCTTTCATTTTGTTTTTATTTAATGAATTGTTTATTTAATAAATGAGAGAAATATGTTTTGAATGAAGGATATAAGAATAAGAATAAAAATAATTATCTTTAAGACGACCTAATCTTTGAAGTCATTAAAATTATAGTAGGACTTTCTTGATATGCTGGACAGTTTTACACTAATTTCTCATTTTCTTCACTGTTTTTAAGAATCGGCGTTACAAATACATCACTTTTCCTATCGCGTATATCAAAGGAGTAGCAATCAAATCTGTAGTAAATACGGTTATTAATCGTGAGCCTAATAAACCAAATAAAGAGAGCACTATGGAAGTTTATGAGAACACAAAGTATAAACCAGAAATTATGTGAAATTTTCGAGATCATCACTATAAGTATTCCGATAAAATTTGGCAAGCATTAGTAACTGGATTATCTATCCAAGATGAGTAATCACAGAACGCTTAACCTTGTCCTGGAGAACCTCGAGAAAACCTGAAATGCGTCAAGTGCATCTCTTAGAAAGTGCTCAAAATTGCAGACTTTGGAGAAACAATGGCGTGGAGATTGCTAGGACTCGAAGCCTTAGATGGTGACAATGATGGTGAAAATAAATAAATTAGCTTCTCTCTATTAGATTTATTAAGCTATATCTAACTACTTTTGACTAAATCTGGCTAATGAATGTTCTGCTTGCCTAGGAATACTATATTTGATTGCGCCTGAGTTGATGGCCAAATTTATCTCTTCACCTGATTAATAACATATTTTTTTGACAAATGAGCACCCAGTAAAATGAAAAATGCTACACCTTGGTATTCAGAAAGAATAAAAACTTTTATATACCAACGCAACAGACGCCTTAGAACTAAAAAGTCAAGATTCTTATACAAAACCTCTCGAAACAGCGATTAATAAGACGCACTGGCCGGGATTATTTTAGCTCCAAATTGAACCCTAATCACAACCCAAGAATTCTGGTGTTGGAACCTACGACAAGCTTGAGTATATGGAAAAGATCCAACTCCTCACAGATTTAACCCAGAGGATCAACGTATCTCTTGCGTCTGCATGCCCACAGTAGGTCTTAACGCTAATCAAATTGACATACAGTCACTCAAAAAAGTATTCGGACAACTCGTATTTTTTGAAACAATGGTAAAAAAATATAAATAGGAAAATATTCGAATATATCCCTCGATTTACACGGTTTCACTTTTATACGATTTTCAAATAAAAAAAGTGAAATATATTCAGTGTTTTATTTCTATTTTATTCCTTTTATTTTTTCTGATTTATTTATTTTCTCTTATATGACGCTGCTAATTTACGTTAATGTGTTTTTTATTTCAATAAATGAATTGCAAATTTAGTTCAACTTATACTGCTTTTTATGTTTAAATTATATCCCGTTTTACACGGTTTCGATTTACACGATCCTTCGTGGAACGTATCTACCGTGTAAATCGAGGGAAAGGGTAATACTTTTAAATTTTATTCTCATATACCTAAATGTTAGGACTAAAAAATAATATATTTTTATTTACTTTAAAAACTAGGCACTGAATTTTACATGCCCAACACCCAAAATCATGGTCAAAAAAGTATTCGGGCACTGCACAACATATTTCCTTTTGTTCCTAGTTATGCTGGAGTTTTGTCACATTTGCAGTATATCTATATCCATATATTATATTGTATATATAGCATTTACACTTCAAAAGCAATCGTTTCAAGAACAGCTACAACCGGATCAAAATCAAGACCAACCAAATCAAAATCAGTGTCAACTATTTCAAATAAATGAAAACATTTTCAAGTTTAAATACAACCAAATAAACTTCAATAGCAACCATTTTAACATGCAAAACTGCTTGTATTTGAATTTGAAAAAGTAAACCATTTTTTTAAATCCATCAAGATGCTCCAGATATGGAGCAAAAATATAAAATACCCTAAATCAAAGATACGTGGAATTTATTCCCAAAATATTAACATCAATAACAACTAATTTAGTTTTCAAAATTATTGAGAAAGTCACACTGAGAAACTCTTTTTTAAATATCATTATTGGTTTCAGTCAGCCGCCTAAATCGCTTTACCACTCCAGAAGTTGTGATTTCGGTTCACTTTACACCAATTAAGAACTTGCAGTAACCGAAGGCTTCTTTTTACGCCATCTGATTATCATAATGACTAATGAGATCCCTCACAATCTCTCGAACCCTTAGAAGGCGCTTTGGTGCTCCTGGTGGAATTCATTCAGAAAACATATTCAAGTCATCTCAGCCTACCAAATTAGTTATTATATCAAGCATCAGAAAAACTAGAGAAAATAAGCTTTTAAATAATAAGCACTATATATACAGTGAAACACGAACAAGAATTAAAATAGGGAAAAGATGTGTGTCAAAATATTGTTATAAATACAAAATTACTTAAGTTATATCAGACCACAGAGGAGATGAGTAACTGAAAATTGCTTCAACTTTTTTGGAAGATGTTCGTACTTTATTGTCTAACTACTATCGATAATAGATAACCGGACAAATGCGATGAGGGGATTTATTGAGTTTCAACACACCTTTCTCTAATACATTTCATTGCGTATAATATTTCGATATTGAAAAGATACAAAACGCTGAATCATATCTGGTACAGATGCCGGGAGAGCTATTCAATATACTACAATATATAATGTGGGCAAGAGAAATGTTAAAAATATATTTAACATAAATATATATAGCTGTATGGCATTGAGTAAAATTTGAAAATTTTGAATATGAAATTCCACTTCAGCCAGAACACAAAAAATTATTATGTGAAATTTAAACTGCTGATAAGACATTAACGCAATTTAAAGTTTCTCAATTTTTTCAGATGCTAATTGCATACGAGGATTTTAAAAGCTTTCTTGTTATTGAATTGTGGTGCTGAATAATAAATTTTATAGTTTTTTATCGGCAATAAATGTTTCAGTTGATAAGGAGGGCATCAGTTAGAGCACTATTTACGCATCTGATGATAAAAAGTTGCAAAAACTAGTTTTCATGTAACTAGAAGTATGATTAATTTCAATAGATATTTTGATTTTTCTACCTTATTATTTGAAATATAGAAAGGATTGAAAAATTGATTTTATTTGGAGTAATATGAAACCTATAAAATTGCACAAAACAATTTCTTCTCGAGATAACTCTGTAGAGGCTTTATTCAACAATAAAGAAGGAGGTGATTAAATGCTATATTTATTAATGTCAATATCTGCAGCCTTTAAGTAGTTTGCTAAATTATAAACAATTTGTGATTTTACAGAAGAAGATGATGTTAGGAGTCAGTCAATTTTTAGATACACTTGCAAACACTCGTACACACCTATTAAACTTGCATGCGTATGTAAGAGTTAAGTCACCCTCACCCCATTTAACCAATTTTTCAATTAAAGTCATTATTAGCTTTCACATAACTTAAACCAACACTTAATTCTTTCTTATCACCGATAAGAGGAAAAATTTAATGTATTTTTGAAATTGGATTAATGATTCAATAGTTACTTACTGCAGTCGCATCATAGGTATATTAATGCAGTTAGCAGCTGCAACAGCGGCCAGAGGCACAAGTCTACCAACCAACGGATTTAAATTCTGACAAATCAAAAATCAAATTCATGCTATTCCTCAGAAAATTTCAATTTACCTTGACCATATTATTCAAAGACAGCGCCGTGGCCAGAGCTCCACCAGTGGCCAGTACATAAGACGTTAGTAGTTGGCTAACATAAGAAAATTAGTACACATTTAGATTTTTTAAACTTCACACATACTCTGTGGTTATTGGTGAGGCCCCCGACCGATTTGTGTAATTGACAATTGCATTAAAAGTTTGATTTACCCACTGCCAAAATATGACGGCGGGAGTTGTTTTGTAAAATGTTAGCATACCTAGAAGTAATTCCTTTAGATGCATTTCCTCCTCGCACAGATTTTGTACTTACTCCCTGTAATTAATGTGTTCATTGGCACTTGTGCTGACATTCTACCGACAATCAGAGATTTCTCCCCTGTTTCTGGATGGAATGCGGAATCATAAAGGTACTTGGCTCTCCACAAATCTTCCACCGACTTGCATTCGGGAACCGGCTTACCCGCTTTATAGCTTTGCACAATTCGCTTAGCCCTTTCCAGTTCGGCATTACTAGCCAACAAATTCAGAGGATTCGTCAACAAAAAGAAGTGCTTGGCACGATTCAGATATGTACTTTGGTCATATTTGGGTTTGTCAATGTCAATTTTGGGTAAATCGGTCATTTTGCTGGAGCTCTGTAAAAAATATATATAAATTACTATTTATAAATATCTCGTGACGCGAACATGTCTATAAAAATATTTCTACTGCCCCACAACAAGTGGCTAACTTGATAATGATAAGTGTACATAATTAGGAAATTGACTATCTTCTCGGGTGTCATTCACTGTTTGATTACATAACGTACACAGAATGTATTTGCGCACGCAATTTTAATATCGAGTTACACAGATAGAATTACTTTCTAATAGCTTAAGTACTCACCTGAAACTATCACCGCTGAATCCTTTTAGCAGTACAAGGCTTAACCAACCTGTTCTCACCTGACTTAACTGACCTTACTCCGGCCTCTGGCTCTGCTACTCCAGCACTGGCTCATTTCACGGAGCTTGATAAAGATAATCGAGAAGCTCCATTCTATCAGCACAGAGTCATTGATGACGTCTTTCTTGATAATAATCAGAATCATAACCATGCCGACTTGATGTGCGCCTGTCTCATGGAAGCCGAACCTCAGGTTCTTAATATGAGGTCAGGGCTTGGGAATGCTGTTTCCAGTCTCCAATTTGGTCACTGCCTCACTTTCAAGGTACATACCAGACTTCATGTTGACCACTTCATTTGGACTATCATAACAGAAATTGATACAAATGAAAATATTAAGTTTTCTTTTGCATACGCACCTGGAACTCTTATCCATTCGTCGCCTTTTACCTGAATTGTAATTTAACCTGGAAGATTTTATATTCAAGCAACACAAATTTCTATATTTTTAATTCTCGTGTAACTGCAACATAACAGTCATAAAAGAATTCCAAGTTTAGCATTTCCGTTTCTCCGTTTTCTCGTTCCAATTTGAAGCCCCAGCAGTACTACACAAACAATGAAATGTCAAGTGTGAGGTTTTGCCATATGAAGACTACAAAAGATGTGGAGAAGATTTTGCTAGATTTAGATTAGAAATCACCGCAGAGTTTAGGAAAATTGCTAGATTATTTGAAGTACAGGGAAAAAACAATCGTCAATTTTTCTCTTCTAGAAATTTTGTCTAATATTTCTACTTTCTATTGGTGTAAAAATAAATATAGTATATAAGCCGTTATTATGTACATTTTTGCATTCAAAATAAACTCTAACAATTTTTCTTGTAACTGCACTGACAACCGTGAGCTCTCTTTCTGCTAGCTGCCGTTGGTATATAAGCGAAAAATGGTTAGAGTTTCGTTTGGACTGAAAATTGTATGCAATTTTGTTAGGCAAGACATATTAAATTTGATATCATTAGAAAGGCAAAGAACCGAGCTTTAATTGCTTAGAAGATCATTTTGCCATTGGATGGATAGTTTAGGCACCATCAGGTGATGAACAAAAAGTTTTGTCGTGTGGTCCATAAGAATCAGTGTAATTTAACTCGAGGGACCATACCTTCACGTAGAGAATTTCTGCTTCATGGCTTGTAAAGTATATATCGCAGGGGTTTTGACTTCCTGCGCAGTGGAAAATTCTACAGGTTTTTAATATATCAGAGCCGTGGAGAGCATGCTACTTCTGGTAGTAAAAAACAAATTCATTTCCCCTTTAAGAAAAAGTGATCATCCCTCTCGTTCAGATATATGTAAGATTTGTATTAAAGTTATTAGCATCTCTCTTCGAATTGTATTGTTGTTTGTTTCTTTGCTTTCATGTATACAGTCATCTTTTTCTTGCGTGGCAGTCTCTTTCATTTGGAGTTTTTGACAGAGTCGGGCTTCTTGTTATTAATGTTCGTTGCTTCTTATGGGAATGAATGTGAAAAATTATTTCATACAACTCGCCTTGGCGTCAAAAGTATAAGACCTACGAAAGAAACTAAGATGCCGTTGAAAACTTTGAAGCCTTAGAAAACTAATGGTATAAAAATATTTCGACCTTTTCTAATAAAAAAATTAAAATTTTTACGTTCAAACACAACCCTTTCCTAAAATTTGGTTCGGTTCGCAACATTCATAACAAGTCAAGCGATGAACTTGAAAGCCTTATTCCCTTATATGTTGGACAACGCACTCAAACCTATGAAGCTCTAGGGGTCGTACCTATACAATTAATTTTCATATAGGATCACCTGTATACGGCTTGTTTGTATTTTTTTTAAAGAGTGGGCAAATGTGGACAACTATTAGTACAGAATCGATTGCAATTAAAAAAATTATAAAAGTTTTAACATCCTTTATGTTTTTATGCTCTTCATACAGCATTTATATGCTTTGTCTATTTGGCGGAGGTGGCCTTGTATGGTGGAGCAAGAAGCCTGAAATCTGTTCAGTAGATAAATGTTAGACGTTCTGATGAGGATTCTACTCAATTAGGGAACAGAGTTCGCCGTTATCAATTATTCAAGCGGGCTGAGGCACACGTTTACAGATTTTTTCCTCTATGGGTGTGGGTTCGAATCCTACACAGGGCTCAGCGATTTGTCTGGGTATCAGTATTCGATGCAAATCTATTGATGAGAATTGTACTTGCGAAGCTAGTGGGATGTTGCACAGTAATTTTATGACAAAAGTGGTTACTCACTCGCAACATTTGGCCAGGTTCAAATTTCCCACACTCCCGTTCCCTAATTTTCTTCCGTCTAAGCTGTGCTGTGTGCATCATAGGTATGTCCTCTCTGAGTTTAGGCATTACCTTAAAAAAGCGCTGGCTTCTCACACACATCAGAGGTATATCCGAAAGATTTAAATTATCAGAACGAAGTTTCGAAAATCAACGCTGGCATTTACAAAGAATTTGGACACTACACAACAGTACTACCTTGCCGAAATTTAAAATACGTAAGGTATCCAATATGTTTTCCCATGAAATATATCTTTTGGCTAGCCATATTTACGTAATACGCCATAAAGCTTGATTTTGTGGAGATATGGAAGCAGTACACCAAAAGAGTTCACAAATATTTCGAAAAGAGTTGGTCATACAGAAAAAATTTACATCACTTTCCGGTACACTCTAATATGATACAAACAAGCCAAGATTTCCATATTTCTAGGAATTTTATTGAAGTGCCACTTCTACAATTACTGCCGGCAATATTAATACTAAAAATCCCATATTAATAACAGCATTTTAATCTCTCAAAGTAACCAGTAGATACATTAATTTACACAGGAGTTTCGTATAATTGAAAACAATCCTTAAATAAATGACGTTAAGCAATATACACAATAGTAGTTAATTAAATTTACACTGCCTTTTTTACAATGAATTATAAATGAATATATGTAACATGGTACGAAACGTGCTCTTATGTAGATATTTTTGATAATTCTAGCTTATTACAATGCTTGAGGCCAATTTCCATAACGAAAGGAAAACAGGAGTCCCCACATCCACTGCCAACGTATACACACACGCGGACAAAGAGATAAAATCTTATCAAAAACAAGTATTATTGTCGTCTATAAATTATTACTATTGCGGACTATTAATCTATGATACCAAAACTAATTAAAAATTGCCACTAATTAACGTGCTTCAAATTTACTGTGATTTTTTTTGTGTTTTTTTGTTTTTTTTGGATATATTCATGTGGCATTTCGCACATTCTGTCGGGGAAGATCACTTTATTGTGTGGGAAAAACATAAAATTACATAGCTCTGCTATAATGCATTCTACATTTTTATCTGCAAACACTTTACGAAACTACTTGTGGCTAATATTTGCATTTCTATATAAAATCTATCTAAGAACAGTTTCAAATTTTGCTCTAATCTTATCCTCCTATTAAACTACTTAATTTACTTCATATCTTTAGTGGGGCCTATGCGTGAGCTTTTCTTGTAATATACAGATTAATGGGGGTTGTTGCTAACAAAACCTCTGGCCTGAATATTACTTCAATAAATTCAGTAATTCCATTCCCATTAATTTAAAAATTTTATATATATATATATGCTTTATTGTGTTGTGTAAAAAATGAACTGGTAAAACCGGTGAGGTGTGAATATATAACACTTTTGTTTTGAATTTTCAAGTGCGCCTACATGTGTTTTTCCATTACAATAATAAATAGGAGTAACAAAATTCAGATCTTAACGCTTAGTGCCTGTTGTGTTAAATATCACATATTAATTCGTAAAGTGTGGTATCTGTGCAAAATTAAAAAGATCCCTATTGACTTTATTAATATTTTCAGAACTACTATTGTCTTCCTGGAAGACTAATTGTTCACTTTTCGTCTAGTTTTTCTTCACTTCGAATTCTTTATTGAAGGTAATAAATGCACCCAAATTTCTAATAATAAAATTAAGATTTAGTTAACACATTTTTAATTTGTACAATGGCTTACTGCTTGGGATTTATGCTTATAGCAGGAATTCTTAAAGCAAGAGGTTTTTGTTTACACGGTAGATACGTTCCAGATGGGCGAGGGGGGAAACGTGTAAAAGGGACCGTGATAAAATAAGTAAAACGTGTATATACAGGTAAAATGTCCACCGTATAACTTCAAACCGCATAAAAAAGACTTTCATGCAAAGAGATCCGACAGTACATCCTTCAATACAATTAAAAAGGCAAATGTGGAAAAGAGTTATTTCCAACCTCGAGCAAAATGCCCCCTCCACAATCCGCAACTGATGCCTACTGCCTAACTGAGTATTAATCTTAGCAAGACGATAATAGTATCGTTTACGAGGAGAAGAAAGCCATCATTTTATGGTCCCATTTCTCGATAACTCAACTCTAAGCTTTTTGGATGAAGTCAAGTACATGAGAATAACTCTAGATAAAAGAAGAATTCGCCTGGAACGCATAAAACGCGTCGCCGCTACACAGGTAGAATTTATGGACTGAAATCAAAGGTGATATATTAGCTGTGATTATACCCCATGACCCCACAACTCTTGAATATTGGCCAAAAGTCAAAGAAAGGCAAGACCAAGTGCAGTTGCAAGAAATATAAAGAATGGCTTGTATAGGTATTACCTCACATGCCTCACTGCAGCCTTAGAAGCACTGGACCTTTTGATACTCCACCTCCACCAGTGGAAAGAATAACTCTGGAATGTGCTGTCAGGTTACAAGGAAATAAATCATTTAAATCAGAAGACTTTGTTAGCCACTTTAGTATCTTTAATGAGGTAAATTTAGGTTCAGTGACCACAACATCCAATGTACTAACAAAACAACCAAGCTGGACTTCCAACGACCTTTCGATGTGGTACTTAAGGGACCAAAACAATGTTTCATCAAGTTTCGATATCCGATTTGGCGTATGTGCTCAAAACCGTTGGGTTCTTTTTCTACCATTTTTCATGCCGAAGTCGATGACTATTGAGAAATACGTCAATACCTACAATCGCAAAGCCATCTGTGGTTCCAGTAGAAAATATATATACTCTCAGACAGCGAGGCTGCGCTCAAGGAACTCAACTCCTACGTAAAATCCAAGCTTGTCTGGGATTGCTTCAATCACTTAAAAACCTATTCAAGAAGAACAAAATTAATCTTATGCGGATGCCAGGCCGCAAAGGTATTTGAAATTGCAAATGGTCTAGGAAAACAAGGAGCGGAAGTGCTCTTTGTCAGACCAAAGCCTTTTCGAGATCTGTTACAAGTGTTAGCACGGACAGGCTCTTAAGGGGCCTGAGAGAATACACAGCACGCCCATTACTGAAACGGAACTCAAGGATTGCATGAAGTAAAAAGGTTTATTAACGTTTTAAGGTATCACTCTAACACGTTCACCTTAAAACTTTAAGAGAATATTACATGATGAACTAAATACAACATGAGAAAGCTCTCTTACTAATAAAGCGCCGGCGCGAACGTGTTAAGAAACTGGGTAGAACCGACACGGAAATGTGTCTCTTATGCTCAGAAGCACCGGAATAATTAGCTAGACAAAGATTCAGAACAGATCAAAAGATCACCTAATCTTTTGAAACAGATAAGAGACACGATGCTTCTTTACCACGAAAAAAATAATGCCGACGGTGAAACTAGAAGCCTGAAGCTAGATATCACCTAAATTATAGTAAAGGGATTTTTCTCATAGGGATCCAGTTCTATCGAAAAGAACTGCATTGGTTTTCTCAGGTGTTTTTTAGTTCTTCTTCTTCTTGATGCGTCATAAACAAACATTGTCGACGAAAGAACATATCCTATGTTGCACGACTGTTAAAATCGCCATTGTATAAATCTACCAATATCAGTCAATAAGTGCATCATGACGGCAGTAATTCGAAAAAAAAAAATAATCCCGTCGTCTAAATGCGGACTATCATACTTCAAGAAAAATGAAAGCATCGGGACTCAAGCCACAAATGATAACCCCGCCCAGCGGCGGCTACAGTGTTTTAAGAAATTTGCTATAAGCTTATAAGGGCCGGTTCCACAGAAATGGCATCGTGTGAACGATTGGAGAAATTTTAAAACTCCGAATAATATTTCAATCAATTTTCATTTTTGAGGCTCGAAAACTGTAAGAAAACCACTTATGAAAAATTGTTCAAATGCTTTGCAGCATTTACAGCATTGACATATAAATATGGACTGAGCATGTTACTCAATCTGCATTAACTTGAATGGCACCACTTTTATATTGCTGCCTCTTTTCCGATAAGTATTCTGTGTCTAGGATAAATCCAGTTTTTCCCATAAGACACCGAACAACAAAAAGTGATGGAACTATATTCCCTCTCGTTTTCGATAAGTATTCTGTGTCTAGGATAACTGGTGCCACATAAAATAGCAAATTGAGCAGTCCATTTAT
>QYTT01088220.1:11802-24956 GCA_006980735.1 Dasypogon diadema | reverse complement strand
TACAGTGGAAAGTGTGCACATATATCCGAGGTCAATGTTGTCCAATTCTACGTGAAAACTGTCAATTATTTTTATTATGGTGTCATTGTTCCAATTGTTGTAAGTCCATAGGAGAAATTTCTAACGTGAAAGCTTTTATTTTCGCAGTCAACTTGAGTCAGTTTAGGTTAATTCTTGGATACCATCAAAATTAGATATAATATCATTCAATATACGTCCTTCACGGGATTGCTAATCTTTTCGTTATGTTGTTGTTGATATCAAATTAAAAAGAAAGCTATGATGCACCCATCTGAAAAAATAGATTCGCTTGAATTATTTTCCATCCCTGTGTGTGAAAGTGTAGAATATCTTTGTATCTGATATATCCGAAGTATAGTGCCACCTTTTATTGCACAATTGTTCATAATTGTGCAATAGGATCTATGACGGGTGAATCAAGTTTCCAGGATAAACAGAAGCACCTACACTCCTTTAAAAGGAATGCTGTTAATGTTCCCTGTTTGAAAGCAATTTCCAGAAAATATGAATGCTCGTCAAAAGAATGGATTATAGGCCGGAAGGCTACAAGCAGTTCGAATAGGCATTTAAACACAGGGTTCCATTCAGAAAATGAGCGATAGTTTACTCACTGCCTTCGGGGAATAATAACATCAATTCCAAACCTTGGAAAAAGCTTTTCATTCGAGTTCTGTCATGGTTCGAAATAAGATTGGAAGATCAGTATGAGGAGTTAAGATATCTTCAATCAGTGGTTAGACAATATTTGAATGGTGCCCTGACTTCAAAATTTGCAAATGTGAATGGGCAATCCGAAGTCTGAAATCAATTAACCCACATACGACGAATTTACTACCATCCTCGATAGACAATTGGACAATTTTTGGCCGCCTTAACCATTTCACTCCTCCAGAGATTCCGATTTCGTGGTCTAATGAGGCAATTTTAATGCCCCATGGGCTAGATGTAATGCTGTAATGCACTAAATGGTTCAACATTTGACTGGGAAATCCGCATCTCTGATACCTAACCGCGGCAAAAGGGAGTAATCTATGGAGGGATGAGCATTTGTATGTCCAAAAAGATGTTACTTTTTGAATAAAGTTGCGCCCCAAAATACTTAAAGGCACTCAAGAAGCAATGACTAGCAACACAGTTCTGCCTGCAGACCTCTCTTGAGGACGTGCTTAAATGTTTGGTATTTTTTGTATTGCTGGATTGTTTTGGACAGAGCAAAATAATCCACCTTTTCTACCATTTGTATGATATCCAATGGCGTTCTCTCCACTAGACCCAAATCGGTTGCATCTCTAAGTATTTCCTTGCACACCAAATACATTTAGTAGTAACGACGATTTACAGCTTTGTTTCCTTCATACCCTTCCTGGTATCCACATTAGGGTAAGTCTGTGTGAGGCACCAGATGATTAATGGAAATCAGGCAGCCACATATAAGCTTTGACTCACAGTTGAATGAGACGTATGCTTTAAGTGCTGCCTGACTGTTTGATAGTAAAATTATTTTTGTACCACGTACACCTTTCTCAATAATCCATCTGGAATCTCTTCCACTTTACATGAAAATGTAGTGGTAGAAGGTCGATTAGGGTCTCTAAGGCTTTTTGCGAAGGAAACTATTATTGTCTTTTCCGGGTTGATCCGTAGACATCAATTTCGTTCAGTGTTTGGAGCACTTCACATGTATTCATAAATTTTCTGATCGTTCTTAACCTTAACAGGCATAACCAGGTCATCGGAATAATCTCTGTTATCCAATCTAGCTTCAGATAACTCCAGTAGGAGTTCATCGACTACAAGAGACCACAGCAGGAAGGACAGGGCTCCTCCTTGGGGGCAAATTTTGGTGGCCATTATGATGGCAGTTTAAACTTGCAAGTTAGCTGTTATCCTTCGTCTAGATAACATGTTCCTTAATCACAATACCGTTGGAGCCTCTATGCCCTTCTTGACGGCAACTTTTTCCGTGGTACAGACGGGAGCATTATCAAAAGCCCACTCAATGTCTAGGTATCCACAAATGGCGGGTTTTTTTCCAACATTGCTTTTTCTAATTAGATCACTAAGTGGTGTAAAGCTGTTATAGTCAACTTTCCTGCTTAATACGTATACTGTTGTGGCTGCAGAGGTATGTTTCATCAAGTTTTCTGTATGAAAAGGGACAGCTTTACTGCGTGATATAGTTTGGGTTTTGCAGTTGACCGCCTTCTGTCTTTTAGTATAAATAATACAATAATATCTTCACATCTCTTCACACCTTGGTTATATATCCCAGAGCATAACTAACTCTAAAAAGTTTCGTCAATATTGGTATTAGCTCTTCTATCGCTTCCTGTAATAAAGTTGGAAATATGCCAATTCTTCCCGGAGATTTGTATGCTTTAAAGGGGCCAGCAGTCCACATTGGTTTTCTTTCTGTGAAGATACGTGTGCAGAGGCTTTTGATCCTATTCGAAGCTATGCAGCCATCCCTACTTTCACCAGATACCTCTTCACTATTTTCAGTTACACTGCAGCCCGGGAAGTGTGCTTTCCGACTGGCAGTGTAGCTCCTATCTCACTTTCGTAATATTCTGTTAGCGTTAGAGTGGTCTTTCGAACTCTCACCATAGTCGTTAGACCTCCAACCCTCTCACAGTGTCTTCTCCACGTTCTTCTTTTGGACCTTCTCATCTCTTTGTTGTATTTGGTTAGGACTTATTTATATTCAGCCCTTCTCCTTTCAAAATTAACTCGTTTCCTAGATTGATTTCAGAGCCTTTAATTTTTAGCTCTTTGCTTTTCCAGGTTCCTTTTCCTCCCAGGTATATCTATTTCTATGATTAGATCTTGAAGCCTTTTAGGGTCAAGTGCCAAATTTGTAATTCTGCTCACCAGGTTTTCACTAGTGAAGGTAGGATAATTTTCCTTGTTAGTAATTTCTGAATTATTCTTCACTACGAATTCTAAAAAATACTCTCCTTCTTTTTTTGATATCGCTGCTTCCTCATAGCATCTGATAGGCATTTGCTTTACATCCGGTTATGTAGTGTTTGGTTTGCTGTCTACAATTCTTCACTAGTAGCTTTATCTCGTCCGCGTCTCTAAAAATGTAGGTCGATGCCAGGGTCTATCCCCTGGTGTTGACACATCAACCACAGCTGCAGTTAGGTCCCAAGTTATTAGTTTTGGCATTAGAAGGTAGTTACGTTTAGAATTAAAGATAGAGAAATTTTCTGCTTAAGTCTATCACCTTTTTATGAATTTAGAATCTACTCAGGTATTATTTCCAAAATATTGGACCGTCCTTTCTAATACACTAAGTCAATAAGTTCGAAGTGAATTTGAAATCCTTGGAGAAAACGTCAACAGTCTATTTATGAAAATTAAATTTAGTCTCATACTTTTAATTATTAGTTCATTAGCCAACAGTTTACAACTCTATATGCTAGCTTTTATTCTCTGTGTCAAGATCTATGGACCCGAACACACATAGAGCAGGAGTATTTAATAGCGTTTTCGCGTTTTTGCGCGTACTCCATTAACAAAGAAAGAAGAAAGCAGCACAAAATACCTTATCAGTACATCACTAGCGATGAAACGAAATCAAACTCTACAAGTACATATTTAATAAACAGGAACAGCAAACATGAGACACCTGAGGGCCGGAGCCCAATTTATAACCAATCAATTCGATTGGAAGGAGGCGTTGTCCCTCTGAAGCGAATTTTTCTCGGAATCTAGATTGCTAGAGATCTTTGAAGACAAAGCAATTAGAGTATTTCAGAACAAAGTAAATAAAAAATTTCGATCTAAAGAGCAAAGGAACCCTGGAAATTAAAAATTTTTAAAACAAGAGCAAATCAAAGTAAATGCTTCTAGGAGCAAAAAGAGTAAGAGGAAATGGGACAAATATTCCCATGAGGAAAGCAAAGCATTATGACATACTTTCCAACCCCGATTTCTCCCGGCATATGTTATCACATTGGAAATAGTATTATTGAAATCATCTTCAGTAAGTAAGTAGAGGAGTAGTGGTTTTTCTGAAGTGTCGCCTTTACAAACCGAGAACCAAGGAAGCCCTCACTTCAAAATGCCCCTATTGAAAACTACTGTTTTTGCAAGTTTTCCTTTCATTTTGAAGGTTTTTCTCTTGGAATACTGTTACTATTTCTGCGATTAGTACTTAGTGGCTTAAAGAAAACCGAATCTCTTCGCATGTCGGAAGCAACATAGACGTCCAACCCAAGCAAAATAAAAAAACAGGACTCTTAACTTGAAAAGTGTGCATTTGTTGCAAGTGTTCCTCTCCTCTGTGTATCTATGATCGACGATTCGCGGATGTAATTCAATTCCAATCATAACATGTGCACTCTAACCGTACCCAGGCATGAGACCTATATAGGATAATAAAGCAGCACTTGTCTAGCACCAGTTAGTTAGTTAGGACCACCATTTATCATGCAACAATGGGACACAATTTGGCCCACTTTGTCCGCCTTGAGTGTTTGTTGGTTTTCCACCAAACGAAGTGGTTCAATGTTACCCTCCTGCACACCCTCTCACAGGATGAATAACTCATTCCCCTCGAAATTGGGACCAGTATACGATTTAATGAGGGGATGAAAGTGTTTTGTTGTTGTCCTTGCATTATTTATGATTATGCGCTCTTTATGTCTTCCTCCAGTGCTACTTGTTTGCCTACTGTACCTCAAGTAGAAGGGGGCTAGGCTAGTCCGACGAATCGAGTACCGGCTTTGATGGATGGTTGCCGATGATGGCTCTTTGTTATCTCTTTCACTTTTTGATTGAATTTTGTTTTGAATGAGGACTTTTTGTAATGTACACGTAAGACAACTGTCGGATTTTTCGTGCAAAAATGTTTACTATTTGAAAGGGTGCGTGCCGAAGTGGATGCAGAAGTGAGGACATGTGCTCAGATTTTAAGGGGTAGTTTGTTTTAAAGGTTTAATGGCCATTAATTAAGTGGGCTTTGTTAAAAAGTTTATGTAATTTGTGGCTTGGATTATGAAAAGTGGTCAAAATTTTTGTTATATGTTATTCAGTTTGTAGATCTTCATCGATTTGGACTGTTAGTAATAGTGTGCATTGGCTGATATATGACAGAATACACAGGAAGACAATATAGTTAATTTCAAGTATATTTTATATTCCATATTTGAAGAAATCTTCCCTAAAACTACTGCTACTGCCGTGGAGTAGATATTTGGTCCCAAGAGCCAAATTGCACTCATCCTTAAAGGGGGAGACGATAGAAATTCCTATTTATAATCTGTTAATGTCTAAATTATCTGCTCTAGGCGAAAATAGTCCTTCTAAGCGATTAATGCCTGACCTTTTACCCTTCTAACGCCGGAAAAATTTATATACTTTATTTTAAAAATCATTGTCCTACTGCAAAGCAAGAAAATAAGAATTTGAATTTTTATTCGTATTTATGAAAAAATTAGGAAAATGCCTTAATTTTGCAAATTTATTGTTGTTTTCGTAAAAAATTCAAAGCAAGCTATTAAAAAACAAAATTAATACATATCGTTCGTGGCACAAAGGATCTAAGCTGATCAGCTATAACACGTCTACCAACAAAATAAATCAAATGGGATAGGAAAAACTATTACAACGCCTCCAAATGGTTTTCCAGGTCTGTAAGCAGCCGTTAAGTAAGCCCAACCACACAGAAGGCTATGTCTCATCTCCATATAAGGCAGCTAAAAGAAAGAAGGTGACTGAGAAAGGAAAACATCCCAAGGCCACCGGGACTTCTGAGTTAACAGCGGTAAATTTTAATAGACCCAAGAATGATGACTTCCCTGGACTATCATGTAAAGATGCCCCAATTTCTTGGATGAGCTATTATCTTCCAAACGGTTAGAGGCTGTACAGATATCTCACAATCGGATCCAGAATAGAACCCTGTGGGACTCAATATTTAATCCCTAACTTTCTCTCTATCGATTTTATCAATATTCACCACGAACTTTCTGTCCTGCAGGTAACTTGCCAGGACCAAAAACCTATTGGTATGATGGGGCTCAGTATTGCGTGTCATCTGTGTTCTGCAGGGACTCTTGAGGTAAGACGATGATTAAATAAAATATGCCGGTTAGACGCTGAAGGTGTTGGTGCCGAAAGTATTTTACCCACTGCATTGAAAAACGAAAGGAGTCTTTAATCAGAATCTTCTGCGCGGATAAAATGGATTGGTATATATGGCTGCTTTACAGAACAGGACATGTAGACTTTCAAAGCAGGCACCCCAGCTTTAGGTATCGCTGTACTAGAAGTGCATAAAACAACTAGAAACATACTAAATGGACAAATCATTACTCAAAAAAAAATTATGTTATCTTTATGAGGTTTCGAACTTTCCGAACGACCTTCATATATCCTGGCACCCTGAATGTTGTCAAGATCTAAGTAGTTAAGTATATATTCAATTTAATCCAAAGAGCAGATACATTAAATGCATCAAATTATTTCGAACAATATCTGATATTATAATATTGTTTGAAGATTAACAAAGGTTTTGTTCAATAGGTATCACGCCTTGAGGACTAGGTTCGTAAAAATTTTTAGTAAATTGCTAAATAGGTAATTATTGGTAATGTAACTTACTATTGAAATTCTAACAACTTTTGTATTCGAAAATCGCAAATGGTTATCCCCAGACCATAGGGAGTTTGATGGAAAGTTTTTGAGCAACGTTGATGGCCAAATGGACTGATGCGCAGGCCTTCGGCTACTGCAAAGGACGCGTTGATTTATCTGGGTACCAGTGGTTGAGACAATTGTATTGTCTACTGTTGCCCCTTAGCTTAAGTAATACCTTAGAAAAGATGATTAGCGTATTTTAATCCCCATATCAATGCCAAAATATTCAAATTCTGCCCAGTCTTACAGCTTGCCTATACAAAGTGCTATCTCATTGTTGTGGACAGGCTGAAGCGATGATGAGATATTTTAGATTTATCTATAAAACTTAGAATTTGCATCTGTAATCTTAAGTTTTTCGATTAAAATAAATCGTGAAGCTCTCTTGGCAAATGGAATGAAGAGCCATGATTGATTGATTGATTGGTTCCATTGAAATCCGGCTCGAAGGACCAGAAATGCAACGTAGAGTCGAGGAAATGTGCTAAGTTTTGAACAATCGTACCGATACATATTGAAATAATTACATCGTGGCCTTGTTTTAATTTCAGCTTTACTAATTTAAATAATTTGACTTGAAAAATTACAATAAAACACAACTATTTAATTTACGGTTTACTTTTCTTAGGTTGATTACGAATTCTACCCATGAGCGACCAATTTCTGCTATAGAGATCGGTCATATGTTGTCACTTGTAGATTACATGTTTCTTATTCAAATCTGGCATTTCACTTTAACATTAGTTTAGGGATAATTAATTTTACTAAAAATTTAATATGAGCACAATTCGATTACCATTTCCCGAAATGCGTCTTAACTTTTGAATATTGAATAATTTGATAAAAAATTGACAATCGTAAAAACAATTTAATCCTAAAGTGAATTAAATGTTATTTGAAAGAACAGATTCTCTGTACTCTAAGAAGTAAATACAAATATTTTTCCAGAACTAAATCCTTAAAATTTTAAAATGTAACAAAATTAATGACATACTCAGACCTCAATTCAATTCTTAATTTTTCAATGAAATCTGTTGAAGAACAGAAGGAGTAAAATCGCCTTAGTTATTGGACCTACTTACTCCGATTGATTAAGTAAATAAGTGTATTGCACAAATTTAATCATCCTTGACACGTGCAGGACACGCGGTTTTTACCAAAAACGTTTATGTATGCAACACGTGAGGAAATTGAATTAAGTTTACCAGAACAATAGGAAACGACGTACGCCCCCTTTGCGTTCTGTAAAAGGAAACTACACGTTTCGATCAGGGGAAGCAGTTAAGAAATTTATTCAACCCCTTTGAATACACAAATGGTCCACTACTTGGAAGAAAGAAGAAACCAATCATTTTTTTTTTTTGGCATTTAATACCATTTCAGAATTTTTAAATCACTACAGAAGAAACCTGGAATACAACTTTGGCTGGATAATTGCGTAAACTTTTTGCTTTTGCCACAAGAAACCGATTAGGATGCTGTGAATTATTCCCCTTAATCCCTTATGACAGGAAAATTAATTTTTATCAGATCCCTCAGACACCCTGCCAAACTGCCTGGCCACAGAGGCGCATTATTGGGGCCTTAGCAAGTCATTGCTAATCAATAAATCATAAAATGATTCTTTCTGACACATCGGGCATAAATCAAAACATTTTCTGTTTACATCGCCTATCCGAGCGATTATATTACTCTTTTGTTGCGAGGAATATTCATCTCGACCACCGAAATAGTGGACACCCTATGTGCTCCCCTGGGACAAAAATTTTACTGGAAAATCCTTCTGAAGTGTAAGAAAAATGACAAGCACTAAAAACTTATAGGATGGTCTCGAGGAAACGACACAAAACGTCCTTCAATTGTGCGGTTTCTTCCCAGGTCTCCAGACGATTTATAAATTTTCGTCACGTTTTTGGAAGAATTTTTTCTACTATTCTGGACAGTGCTGAGAATTAGATAATAGAATACCTCGACTTTACGGGATAACACTGTTCCATTATTAATAAATTTGTGGAGGCTTGGGAGGATTTCGCTTCTGTATTTTTAGAATTTGATTTATATTCCTCCTGCTGAAGAAATTGAATTTCCACAATTCTTTTTACTATAGCTCAAAATTATAGAGTAATGCGTTAGTAAGAGTGGCATACAAATACTCCTCTTCTATTTACATCATTCAATATTTTGCGAAAAAAAAGAATTCCTATTACACAACAATATTATTGTTATAACAACTAAGTGGTTCGAAGTCTACGCTTATTAAGAAACTAATCAATCTGTTAAGAACTTTTTCCTTCAAAATTATCTATGTTTGTTTTGATATAACGGAAATTATAACTGTTATACAAGCAGGTTTTAAAACCAGGCACTATATGCCACTGTTTAGAACAATGTGCTTTCTGCAAATTAGGAGAACTTTAACCCGTTGACTGCCACAATTAGTATAAAAGCTTTCGTGAGAGAATTCCGTGTTAAAATACTTTCGTTGTGAGAGAGCTTTTGAAGTACCGGTCAGCTGTGATTGGCACGGACGGCAGTCAACGCGTTAATCAATAAATTTAGAGCGCTACTTTAAGACTGTAAAAAATTACTTCAGCAGGTATCAAACTATCCTAAACTGCTGCACAGAACTTAAATTTCTACTATGAAAATATTTAATTAGTTTTAGGCCCTACCTCTTCAAATTACGGTCCGAATGGCCCTTCCAGCTCTTGAAACCTATGAAAACAACTTATTGTTAGCAACTTCATACATATGCAGTATCATGCACCCTTCTTTTATAAAATTCCTAATTGCCGCTATAAATAATTCTCCGAGCTTCATATTTCTTATTTTATTTTATTTTTTTTTTGCCTCGATTGCAGTAATGATCTCACCAGATTTCCAGGGTGGAAGCGTTTAATTTGTTCGAGCCCTCCAAATTATCGCACTTTGTGTGTCATTGTCCTTCTGTCGTTCAAGTACGCAGTGAATGAATGAATGCATAAAATTTTCCATAGTGGATTCAGTACGGATTTCCTCTAAAAAGCCACTGAGTATCCCTCTGTGTAAATGATTTCACGCTGGGTTTTTTATTGCACAAACATTTTTACATATTTTCAGCCCTTAGAAATGGTCCAAGTCAAAGAAGGACCCTTCAGGTAATTTATCCTCATCAGGTTTTTGTGCCGCAACGGAGAGAGGACCATCCAAGTGATATATGAGGTGACAAAATTTGAATTTTTATTTTTTAATTATTAAAATTTTGAGAATTGACGATGTGAGGCAGTCAGTAAACCCAAGAAGTTGTCTGGTGAATCTATTTCAGTATACCGTGAAAACTCTATGGTCCGTGTCTTGTGTTTTTTTTTGGTAGTAAAAATGGAATACGATCCCAGGGAGACTGGAAAAGCTTCCGGGTGCATAATTTCGTAAATTTTCCGAGTAAATCAATTTTTTGTTTGCGCGTCTCCTGCATCCAGCCGGAGATATCTTATTTTTGTAGGTGCATATAAATTGGATACGAATGTGGCCGGAATCAATGCAGTTCACCCCTTCAATTCGTGCAGACGCGTGCATAGGCTTTAGGGGCGTAACGAACTCAGGGCGCGTTTAAGTGCCTTACATATGTTAACGTAATTACTCCCCCTGTTTGTAGCCTCGTTACCCTCATGGATAGTTACAGTGTCAGTTGAAAATTAGAAATTGATTAGGCCAAATGGGTGAGCCATATGTCCTGTCCTTTAGAAAAACTCCTGCCACGCTCGGTAGCTTGAATACGTTTCCTGGAAACATTTGCAGGTACTCAGAAAAATTGCAAATTCCTTTGACAGGTGGCAATTCCACGCGGAGCCGCGTCCGTGCTGAGGATTCCCAACAATTTTAACCAAATTACTCAAAACTTTCCTCCGAAATCTCTTTGCGGATGATGGTGATTACATTTAAAATCTTAAATCGCAATTAAAACAGCCCGGCATAATTAAAATGGTAATTCGGATGACTTTCAGATATTTCCGAAGGTAAACCTTTCGCTTGTTCCCATTTAATTTATTCTTGTTTAACTTTCTCGCACTTTTCAGCGAGGGAAAGTAGCAGCGAAGAAGTGGCGGCGGCGGCGGTGGCGGCGACGGCGACGGGAGCTTTGCATTTTGTGCGGGTTTTCATGCCTCCAACTTTTCGCCACCCCCTGGGGAAATCATATTTATGAGGCAAGTAAAAATTAGAGTGTGTGACATCCCAGGCCCTCTAAGTGTTTAATTATTTTATTGGTATCTTGACACCTTTTCGCAATATAAATGCAAATTAACTCTCGGAAGGCCAAGACATTCTGAGCACCGCAGTGCGCGTAGATTTCTGGATGGAAGTGCGTGATGTACAATAATTAAAAAAACGAGTCCCACTTGGAGAGATTAAAAATAAGGATGAAATGTGACTGTAGACATCCTGTATAGAGGTTTAAAAAACTCTACAAGGTACTAAAATGCAATAACATAGAAAACTTTTGAGGAGTGAAAGAGGATGAGGTTCATCCGTTAGAGAATCTTTTCTCAGGAAGAAATTGCAGCTAATTCAGCTTAGTCCGTTCAGAAAAGGAAGGAGGTTGAGGCAATAACAGACGGGACCATGGGGCTCTTTAGCAGGGCATCCATGCTTCGATCAAAACCGAGGCATATTAAGTGCCAAGGGAAAGCGCAGATAGGAGGGACCTGCCTCTGTCTAAGAAGGAGAGCAAAATGGACCAAAGGCAGGGAGGAGGCCAAACAATTCTTTGCTAAACTCAGGTCTGCAACAAGGACGTTCCGACACGTCATCATCAATCCACGCAGTAGAAGAGGCTCTGGGATAATAAGATATGCGGACGACGCCGGCGCCTGATAGCGTTAGCGCAGCTCAAGCTGAAGCAAATATTGATAAGGGTGAATGGATGCATTGCTGACCATGGCGGTCTGCCTCTGGCAGTGATGAAGACGGAAATAATAGTGGGGCTGACAAGATAGCAACCAAACCACCCCAAGCAGGATTATGGCCATTATAGAAATTGAGTAAGCGACCCTTGCTCATAGACACGACACAAACTATATTGCTGTATGAGTCCAGGATATTGGAGACCAGATGAAACTGGAAGTGTATAGGAAGCGCCCGGCCTTCGTACAGAGACAGAGTACCCTCAGCGATCCCAACTGGACTCCTTGGGATGAAAAGGAAATCCATCTTTATTGAAAGGCTACAGGGTGAATGCAGGCCAGCAAGAAGGAGAGATCCCGCACCTAGAGTAGATGGCGAGAATCATGGGACAGAGACGGAAGAGGACGATGGTTTGCCAGATTGCTTCTACAGATTGGATCATAGTTTAGCTTAGGGAAACACATTGTAGTGAACTATCATTTCAGGCAGTTCTAAAGTGGAAACAGGTGCTTTTTTCATCATCTCCACAGGCTTGGTAGGACCGACTTACCGTGTCCGTATAGTTATGACGCTGAGCAAACGCTCTTTGTTTGCAATCGGTGGGCAGTTGAGAGATCTGCAACCTGCAGAGCTTTATCACCAAGTACCATAGTAGGGCCCATGCTGGAAAGCTTGAGCCATTGGGAGCTAATGGATTCTAGATGGGATTTAACTTCTTCATCTGCTGCTAAGACCCTTAATAGGTCGCTTAAGCCAGCCATTGTTATTATTATTATTATACTATGTGGAAGTAAACTACTGCATTAGCGTTTAAGGTTAAAGATCGCGGAAAATTTAAAATAATCAGCTAAGAATGGGTCTATGCCCGGGAAAATCACTCCAAGCAGTATTTTCAAAATTCTCGAATAGTCAATATAAAACAGTGATATTAAATGAATAGGCGTTAAAATTTTTCTGACCAACTCCATTCCAAAACCCAATTGAAATTTTAAGAAGGCTTCTTGGACACCGTTTTCTTTCGATTAAAATAAAAACATCTGTCGAAAACTGCACACTGTAAAATTCCTTTTAATAGTTTATATGTGTTAGTCCTTTAATAGTTTATATGTGTTTAGAGGATTTCGCGAATAGTATATTTCAGGATGGAAAGAGAACAGTGAGAACCTTTACAAGGAGCTTCAGGAGATTGATGAAGGCCGTTCAACCTGGCCGAAACAAAAAGAAAAAATAGGCTGAATAGTTCCGTATCACTAGAGATTTTAAATGAACTACTGGAATGATTATTGTACAATAGGATTGGCTCTGCAATCCTGGAGGAGGCTGAGTCGAAGTTTCATACGCTAAGTTATGGCTTAAGTACTCATTTTAAGGTCGGATTCCAAAAACTGATTAACATGATGTTAAGCAATTAAATATTCGGAATCCATAAGAAAGAACAAAGGTCCATAAAAGAAAGCAGCAGATTACCTTAGGAATCAGTTCTAGTACCTTTATTTTTTAATTTTAATACCTCTAACATCCTGGATATCCAAACCAACTTGGCTGTTGTATGGCTGTTCAACTCCAAGTAGAGAATTCGTCTGAACTAGGCAAAAATTAAGGTA